>JAOBRD020286382.1:4183-22680 GCA_027575215.2 Hydrozoanthus sils | reverse complement strand
AAAAGCTGATGTTTCGAGTGTTAGCCCTTCGTCTTAGCATCAGACGCTCAGACGAAGGGCTAACGCTCGAAATGTCAGCTTTTCCAATCATCTCACGGCGACAATAATTTATTTATAATATAATACTTCAAGTTTATACTACTCGTCGACGCATTCAATAGTTTTTTTAAAAACTATATACCATAAGTTTTATATAACAACTTGGTTCTTTTAGGCCGTCATGTTCAGCAAACAAGTTGAGAAATGGTGCAGCTGTGTTAGTTTTAAACATGTTATTGTTTAAATTGTTTTAAGTTTTTCACATATTACTCCCTGGAACAAAAAATTAATTTGAAACTACTTTTGTTCTATTTATTAGGGACTACTTTTATCAGTTTGGTGAACTGCGCTCAATATCAATGGTACCTCGACAAAACTGTGCTTTTGTATGCTTCACTGCTCGAGCTTCTGCAGAAGCAGCTGCAGATAGATCTTTTAACAAACTGATTCTGAAGGGTCGTAGATTGAAGATCATGTGGGGAAAGGCCCAAGGCCAGCAGCAAACCACAGTTCCCAAGGGGCAGGCAGACCCAACATATGCACCAGTTCCTGGTTTACCGGGAGGTGAGTCACTCGGCCACAGCTATGCAAAGATAACCTGAAGTTCTTAGTGCATGAACATCTAAAACTTGTCCATAAAAATGCATTGTGAGAATCTGTAAACCTCAAATTTGACATGTCAAACAGTGTTGTTAGTACAAGGAAGAGTTTAACCAACTGTTATCTTTCCTAAATTTCTTTTAGTAGTATAAGGTTTGCAATGCATTGTGGTAAAATATACAGCCGTCATCTTTTTCCAAATGGTTGATTGTGCCTACAGAAACGGTTACCATTCAAATCAAAGTTGTTTATCTTAGTAAGAACTACTGTAGCATCATAATCAAAGTTACTTGTAGTATTATCAAGTTTCCTTCCAAATCTTAGTTGTACTGGTCTCCAAAATTTTGTAAGCATTTACAAACTTCAGATTAATTTTAATGTCAGTTAAGGTTGACTTATAAAAATGTTTAAGGTTTTGATTCTAAATAATTGTAATTAGTGTAAATCTCACTGGGTTCAACATAAAAAGAGTCCATTATCTTTATGATAATGCTAGATGGTGTTAGGTTGTAGAGAATAAATATCAGAAACCTTTTTATCAGCACTAATTGTTCACCTATTGTGAAAATGTATCAAAAACAAACAAAGGAATAAATAGAGTTATGAATTGAATTGTTATTGTTTTTCAGCCCTTCCACCTCCTCCAGCTGAAGCAAAAGAGGAGAGCAATTTCTTCAATTTGCCAACATCGCAGTCAACACCAAATCCTACATCAGTGCCATCATTGCCTCCACCTATTCCTCCTCCACCTGGTCCCCCAAGACCCAGAATGCAGCCTCCACCTCCAATGGGCTTCCCTCCAGGAATGCCACCCCCTCCAAGGATTCCTCCACCACCTGGAGGGTTTCTTCCTCCTCCACCCTTTGGCCGCCCTCCACCCTTTGGCCGCCCTCCACCCTTTGGTGCTCTGCCACCCTTCTTCAGAGGACCCCCACCTAACATTCCACCACCAACAAGACCTGGAATGCAACAGCAGACAACCCCTCCTGGTCCTCCACCAGTTCACTACCCTTCTCAGGACCCCCACAGGCTCGGGGCACTTAAAGGACAGGGGGGGCAGCAGGCTTCTGCTGCCACCTAGTGTTCCATTGTCAAGATATACACTTCATATTTATGGCTGGCTTTCAATAGTTTAATGTTGTTACTTATTTTCCCTAGAATGTGATATCTCTCCCAAAAACTTATTTTTGGTTTGATTTCAAAGCTCAATAATTTTTTTTTGCAACCATTTTTCAAACTTCAAAGTGTTACATTACCAGGTAGTTCATCTTGTCTGTGAATCACAGTTTTTACTTTCTCTGTAATTAAGCTGTAACTGCTCCATACTAGCTTCAAATAAAAGTATCTATTTACTTTTATAATGAACAATTCATTTTAACTTTTTGTACTCCTAAAATTAATTGTTGCTGCAAAAGTTTGTCAATTTACAGGTTTAGAGCATAAATAATGAAAAGCTAAACAGTTGTCTTACAAAGCCTGGTTACTCAACTAGCTGAATTGAAATAGAGAAAAAAGTTTCTCTCTATAGTACAGAGGAGGCAGCCTCCTTTTTTGTCTGGCTTGATACAGCAACTGAACAATATTTTTCAGTTGCCTGATGAAGACCACAGGGTCTTCAGATTAAAATCATGATGTAGCACTCACTACAAACTGTGAATTTCCAGAAAATGATGGGAGTGTGTTCAAAGTATTTTCAGTAAATTTAACAGGAAACACTGTACCAAATCCACTTTTTTGTAGTGGTCAATTACAATGTTTTACCAAGGCTGGCTCAAGAGGGCATTTCAATTATTCCTATAGCAACTAACAATTTTCCAACTCATAACTTTAGTTAACCATTAAACTATTTAAATTCAATTTTTCATTTTAAATGTAACATACCTTTGTCATTTCCAAGACCCAAAAACTTTTTTTCTTGGAAAAAAGCGAAACAATAGTTCTGTAAACAAGTTTTTTTAAAAGTGCTTTCAAGGCTTTTAGGGTGATGCAAGCTAGAAATGACGTGTCACACGATCCTCAGTTATTTTCTTTCATTTTTGTGGGTCACGTAATTGATCACGCCACATAATTACGAGTCTGTTGTTGCTATAAACATTTCTGATGTTTTTTTTAATCATTTTCAAACGAAGATTGGCAAAATATATAACCTCGTTTCCATGTGGAATCTTTTAGGTACCAGTACGTAACTCGTACTCGGCCCTTCAAACTACCTAATAAGGCTTTGCAAGAGACTCGCCTGGCCCTAGAAGACTAGTATCAACGGGTGTGATGGTGCTACATAATACTATACTCCTTGAAGTTTTATAAAAATGTTGATTTGTATAAATGTTTTTGTTGAATATAAAAATACCTGTCGAATCTGTTGAATTTTGCAACAAAATTGAAATGGCCGACCATAGTGCTCAACCCTTTCTTGTCCCCTTCTGCCCCAACTCGAGAAACCTCTTAACGTATGGACATGCTCAAATTGTTGTTACTATTATAGTGATCAGTTGAATACTGGAATACTAAAAAGTCATATACTGAGGTTGTTTGCCCACTCACACACGCCAGACCGTCACAAACTAAGTATTCGTGTGGTTGACGAGTAGCGAGATGTTGAAAAATTGATGAATATTATACAATAGTTTCAGTGCATAAAACATGAGAAAACACACTAAGACTTATCATCATGTAATCATTCTAAGTCTTAATTTTTCTTGCGAGTCATATGGCAGCCCTTCCTCCCCTCCCTAGCTCTGTCCCAAATCAAAATCCGTTTTACGGTTCTGTAACAACACACTTGCGTCCCCTGTCATATGATACGGATCCAAAACTGACAAGCCTTAAAAATATCAGTGAGCAAGAAAGTTCAAGCGATCGTTGTGCAATCGGTTTCGATAAGAGGAAAGCCTCGCACACCTGAAACTCTAAAGGTAAATAACTACAACCTACCCAATCATAATTTGATATACACGGCTCGTCTGGCCGGTCGGCAACGCGTTTGTGATCATTTCGGCTAGTGAAAGCAGATGGCACGCATTTCCCAATCGAAGTAAAAAAAGAACAGATTTTAGTCTGATTTTAAAATGCAGACTTAACACATGATGTAAATGGCTCTTACCTCCTGATGCAAACCTTTTGTTTCGGTCAAGGGAACGACATCTTCATGAACAGAAGACCCGAATAGTCACGATATGAAATTGATTATCTTCTGTACTGTTTTCTTTGTCTTTCTGTGATTTTCTTTGTCATAATATACATAACAGATACGTGTTTGTAGCTACTTTTGACTTTTTGTTAAGGTACATATAATTTGGTTCATGGGCATCATGGGTTTCTGGGCGATAGGAAAACGCAGAATCGAAGTGCTCGGCTTCCGCTTCCACTCCAAGGAACCGGGCATGGAAGCAGGGCGCACAGCCAGTCAGTAAGATAGTATTCATATTTTTGATCTAGGAGTTTATATAGCTTTACAAAGTCTTGTCAGTAAAACCGTGTAAACTCGATTGCAGTGAAATCTGTTTTCAAAACACAAAATAGTTATTTGCCTTCTCGTGGGTCACGCGAAGGTCAGCACGCCATTTTAATACATATCTGGAGCTTCTATTACAACTTTCGGTGCAATCTCAGCTGTTGAAAACTCTATCGGCATTTTTATTCCAGTTACAGTCGGCGTTGTATTGCCTACTACATGCAAGCCTCTTCCATATCTAACTCTATTTGTAATTAAATGATCATGACTTGTATGTTATGACAAAAAATGACGGAACCTTCAAGTTAATCAAACAAATTGAATTACTTTCACAAAGCCCACTCTATCCCTCCTCTCCTTTCACTAACCCACTCTATCCCTTCCCTCCGCCAGCCCGTACTTATCCCCTCTCAATCACCAATCCCAATCTATACCCTCTCCAGCACCATCCCCAAACTATCGCCTCTCCATCACCAACCCCAATCTATCCCAATCACCGACCCCACTCTATCCTATCCCCTTCACCGACCCCACTCTATCCTATCCCCTTTACCAACCCCACTCTATCCTATCCCCTTCACCAACCCCACTCTATCCTATCCCCATCACCAACCCCACTCTATCCTATCCCCATCACCAACCCTACTCTATCCTATCCCCTTCATCAACACCACTCTATCCCTCTCCATCACCAACCCCAATCTATCCCCTTTCCATCACCACAACCTAAATCTATCCTCTTCACCAACCCCACTCTATCCCCTCTCCATCACCAACCCCACTCTATCCTATCCCCTTCACCAACCCCACTCTATCATAGCCCCTTCACCAACCTTAATCTATCCAATCTCCTTCACCAACCCCACTCTATCCTATCCCCTTCACCAACCCCACTCTATCCTATCCCCTTCACCGACCCCACTCTATCCTATCCCTTCTCCATCACCAACCCCAATCTATCCCCTCTCCATCACCAACCTACTCTATCAGTTTGAGGGTTTTGCGCATCTCCTTACAATGTCATAAGATAAACTGGAAAGCAGTGCAACTGCTTCACTTTCAGAACAATGTCATCGAAATATTCTCCACCAGATGAGTATCCAGGACCAGGAATGCACCCACCCCTACCTCACCACCCAGGACTAGGAATGCACCCACCCCTACCTCACCACCCAGGACTAGGAATGCACCCACCCCTACCTCACCACCAAGGACTAGGAATGCACCCACCCCTACCTCACCACCCAGGACTAGGAATGCACCCACCACTACCTCACCACCCAGGACTAGGAATTCATCCTCCGCCACCTCACCACCCACGAATGCATCCTCCGCCACCTCACCACCCAGGGCCAGTTATGCATCTACCACCGCCTCACCACTCAGGACCAGGAACGCATCCTCCACCACCTAACCACCCAGGACCAGGAATGCATCTACCACCGCCTCACCACTCAGGACCAGGAACGCATCCTCCACCACCTCACCACCCAGGACCAGGTCATTCTCCACAACCACTGGAGGCACGACCTCCACCAATCATACCTACGCTTCTTGGCGAGTTACTTCCTCCTTTTCTACGAGGGCCCCCTCCACCATAATGATTTGCTTGTTTCTGTGTTTTTGTTGTTTTGAGCATCAGATTGGTTGAAAACTGTATAATTTTTCTTGTTGAAGATCAGTCTTGAAATCCAATCACTTTTTGTTACTCAATCTTTTTTCAAGATTTTGCAATAATAAAACATTTGGGCAAAATAATTAACTTTGTGAAAAGATTCGCAGCGTTTGATGGTAAAAGAGAGGACCAATCACATAACTTTTCTTGACGGGTGGACAAGTTCCTCAGACATGGGCTAACGGGTTTCTGACAGTTTCTAAGCTTGACCAGCACGTTTCTGAGGGGTTGCCCAGTGGTGTTGTTCTAAGAGGTGTCTAGGCCAGTGGTTTTGTGATATGTCAGTCGGTTTCGGAGAGGTGGGTCAGTAGTGTTTTTCTGATAGATGGGTCAACGGTTTTCTGGTAAATGGGCCAAAGGGTTTCTGAGAGTTCGGTTAGCGTCTTTTTGCATTAGGCTGGTGGATTCTGAGACGGTTTCGAGGTTGGTATTTGCATGTACATGCTTTCTTAACTGTGTATTTTGTGCTTGAGGAGCCTATTGGTTAGAGGAAGCACTCCCCAAGCCTGGAGACTGGGGGCATTCTCCTTGTCAGGATTTTTATTAGCCTAGAGACTGGAGGCACTCCTCTAGTCAGGATTTATTTTAGCTTGGAGACTGGAGGCGTTCCCCTAGACAGTTTTTTTAGCCTTGAGACTGGAGGGACTCCCCTAGTCAGGGTTTCAGCCTGAAGACTCGAGGCACTCCTCTAGTCAAGATATTTTTTTGCCTGGAGGCATTCCCCTAGTCAGGGTTTTCAGCCTGGAGGCTGGAGGTACTCTAGTCTGGGTTTATTTTAGCCTGGAGACTAGAGGCATTCCCCTAGTCAGTTTTTTTTTAGCCTTGACGATGGAGGGACTCCCTAGTCTGCGTTTTCATTCTGTAGACTGAAAGCACTCCTCTAGTCAGGGTTTGTTTTTGGCCTGAAGACTGGAGGCACTCCCTTAGTCAGGGTATATTTTAGCCTGGAGACTGGAGGCATCCCCTTGTCATGTTTTTAAGCCTGGAGACTGAAAGCACTCCTTTGTCAGGGTTTTTTAGCCCTGAGAACGGAAGTACTCTCTTGACAGGGTTTTCATTCTGGAGACTGGAAACACTCCTCTAGTCAGGGTTTTCATTCTGGAGACTGGAAGCACTCCTCTAGTCACGGATGTTAGCCTGGAGAATGGAAGTACTCCCTTGTCAGGGTTTTCATTCTGGCGACTGAAAGCACTCCTCTAGTCACCGTTTTTAGCCTGGAGTACTCGCTTGTCATGGTTTTTAGCCTGGAGATTGGAAGTACTCCCTTGTCAGGGTTTTCATTCTGGAGACTGGAAGCACTCCTCTAGTCACGAATTTTAGCCTGAAGAATGAAAGTACTCCCTTGTCAGGGTTTTCGTTCTGGAGACTGGAAGCACTCCTCTAGTCACGAATTTTAGCCTGAAGAATGAAAGTACTCCCTTGTCAGGGTTTTCATTCTGGAGACTGGAAGCACAGCATCTGACAGAATGTTTTGATAACAATTTTTCTCTTACGTTCTGCAAACAGATTTTTTTTCGTGATCGTTAAATGTTGAAATCTTGCAATTGTAGTAGCGGCAGAAGTTAATGGCAGAATTGACTCTAATAATTACAAATGCACCGTTTTTTTAATTAGTAGTGAAATTTTCTGAACTTATCTTCCTAAACGCCGTGATATTTTTTTTGACCATGAACAGAGAAAGTGTTTTGTTATATGACTGCCGCTCAAGATTTAGAATTTGATTGGATAGCGGTTAATTAAATATGATTGACAAACGAACTGTGACAAGTTGGCGGCAGATTTTTTTCAATAGCTTGTCTGCAGTCCCTATTTTTCTCTCTCTCTACCTTCCCTTCCACCCTCCCTTATTAGTTTTTTTCCTATTTCCAATTCCCTCACATCCGCCATCTTGTTTTATAGTGGCTTCGAAAAACTAAAGAGGAAAATTAGGGAATGCTCGCAGTCTCACCTGGGTACTGGAGGCACTCCCCTAGTCATGGTTTTAACCTCGAAACTTGGGGAAATCCTCTAGTCAAGGTTTTTAGCCTGGAGATTGGGGGCACTCCCGTAGTCACGGTTTTTAACCAAACTCTTTAACAACATCACTTTATGCCGGGGATTCCTTTAACAGAAAGACATCTTACCAAGAAATCACCAAATCGTACAAAAATTGTACATCCCAAACTACATTTTACCCTCCTTGTGTAAAATGGAGCTGTTTTATTGACCAGCTAAGAGTAACAACAATTGGGATGTAGGGAACGTCTATTTACACAACAATCTTCGACACATCTTCAAACATACTTTTTCTTGAAGTTTTAGTGTTCAATTTTGCAAGCAGCTCATTTTGAACAGCGATACCACTTAAAGGTAAAGTCAAGTTCTTGGAGCACAAGACAGTAATAAATAGATCCCTCAAAACCGGAAGCCGAATTATGAATTGTTTCAGATTTCGTACAAAAGATTACCTAACTCTCAATTTGAACAATTCAGTACAAATATTCTTCAATGGACTTATCTTGGATAGGTTAGACTACGATCAATTTCTTTGTTTTACATTTTAGTTACATGTGATTGCAAATTTGTAAGTTAATTTTCATCTGGAAATATCAACAGTCTTTTTCCCTTGTACTGCTTTGTAAACACTGTGTTTAGCACAGTGACTTAAAGCTGACATTAGCTTTGTGAATCCAGTGTCTTTGGGCTACAAACAAAACAAAAAAATGTCAGTTGTTGTCAGAGATCTTAACAAAACTCCTAAAATATTGCTTATTAGACCTGAAAAGTTATTCATCATTTTCTACTTTCCAGAATATATTATTTTGATAAATTCTTAACAGGATAAGTTTAGCAACCTGAACACAGTTCAACTTACATTTTCCAGTCCTCTAACAAGTTGATTCTTCATAACCGACACAATTTCTTTATGACTCAACTCCCCATCATCTATTGAAAAACAGAAGATGGAAGAATTATGCTTAATCGAAGGTAAATAAAGCAGGCAGATGGCATTTGTTGTGGCAAAATACATCTATTACTTAAATGTAAATAATTGTATCTTACAAGGCATCTAAAGCAAATGTATCAAAAATTAAAAGTGAAGTAGCAGAAATGGATATGCATGCATTTACTTAGTTTCAACACACTAATTGAGTTTTGCCCTGAGCAGGGCTCAAACCCATGTCTTCCTTGTTGTTAGTCCCAGAATGCTAACCACTACACCATGAGGGACCACCTCTCTAAAAACATGGCAGATAACTAAAGTCAGCAATTAAGGCTTGTGAGGATCTCTGGGCCAAAGTTTTCTTCACTCAAGTGCCTTTTAAATGAAAAGCAATTTAATCTCAATTACCATTCTCATCAAACATTTTGTACACAATATCCACCATGTGATCCTGGAGTGACACATCAGACACTGTCTCGGCCACTCTCTTCAGTGTTGCTGGAACACAAAATAGATAAATTTAGGATATAAACTCTTCCAAAGGCAAGTATTTTAGAAGGTTGAGCTTTCACATTGGCTGACAGAAAGTCAAAATGATAAACACATTTGGCCAATAAGTGAAGCTTTGCAAATAATTTTAGAATTTAAATGCAATTGATGACAAAAGTGACACTGACAAAGTGACTGCAATAGCAACGGCAACAGCAACAACATTAGTAGGGAAAACTGGCGGTTAACATTTCATTAACACAGATTCTGAAAGCTACCTGGATCAATGGCTTTTCCTGCTGCATTGTGGAATGATAAAGCTATTTCTGCCTCATTGATGTTTCTCAGAAAGCTGAAGAAGTCCAGATATTCTTTAAAAGTTACTCCCTGTTAAACAGCCAAAAAATAATTAGCATAAACTTCAAGTTGATATAGAGCAACTTGACTACAGGGGACCGAGAATTATGTTGACAAGTCTTTACTAGCTGTCTTAAACCAAAACATTCTATACCTGACTTAAATTAGAGAAGTCAAACTCTCCTACCTCTAAAAAATACAACCCACAAACAAATTCTGGCTTCTGTTTTTTAACCAACATACAGAACAGACACTCATCCATTCTTCCATTTACAATGAATGTACACAACATATACTTTCAACATATATACTGTGTACATTGTGTATGATTGGCCACAGTTCACCTGAATAAGTTCTCTGTCTGTTTATAACATAGAGTATACACTGGCAATATACTGTTGTATATTCTTTTTCTTGTTTTGATTACTATCAATGTGACTTGACAATGATATATTTATTATACACATACACACTGATAATTTTATACTAGTGTATATTGTGTTAAAAAGTTTTGCAATACTGTGCAGACATTTACCTGATCAATGCATTTTATGTCTATTGGCTTCAAAGTGTGATAAAGCTGGGCAACTATAACACATCAAACTATTATCTGAGTTGATTTTTGGAAGAAAGTGCTCCTCAATGCAAGTTGAGTGCTTAGAAAAATATTCTGAATCACTGACGGGAATTAAATTTTCTGAGCACTGAACATAAGCCCTTTCTTCCAAACTTCATAACCAAGTTGCAAACTTCTTCGTAAAAGTGTTTAATATCTGCTGAATTTCACAAAGAATGGTGAAACTCCTTATCCTAGATTTTCTGTAAATAACAAAGCCAAAGTTTTGAACATCCAGAAATTCCTGTAAGGACACTGAAATGGTTCCCCCAAATGCACTTACAGGGGCCATGACAAACTCAGAGCATGGGCTTTTCCATATTGTCAAGTTTTCTTGAAGTAGTACATGACAAAACGCATTAGTTTTGATGCTATAGAGAGTAATAACAACAGCAATAACAATTTATTTCACACAATTCCTTCTGTCATACATTTTCATAAGTATAATAATAATAATAATAATAATAATAATAATAATAATAATATATATTATATATACAATTCTAAACGAAATTATGTTATATAGAATGTTGAGTTTGGATACTAAAAACAAATAAAATGGTTCTATCAAAACAGCTTTTTTTCATGTCTTGCACGTGAATCATCACAAAATAACAACAAACTTATATCATCTTGTTGACTATTACATAAAATAAAATTATGATTATTATACCTGTGGGTCTTCCTTGAATGCTTTTCTTACTTTCTTTAATATTCTTTGTTTCCTTTTTTCATGAAAACTTGAGTAAGTTAGCAACATGTCTGCAAACTCAACTTCTGAAATCTTTCCTTCTTCAGGCTCATATGACTGGAACTTGAAATGCAATTTCAATAATAAATCTTGATTAACTGGCAGCCCTTTGCACAAGATAATACTGTTAAATGAAGTAAATTAAACTGATTATGGTACAATCTAGAATTAGATTAATTGCATTGCAACATAATTTTATTTTTCTAACTGAACTGTAGAAACATGTAATCAATCGGAGTGTGTCTTTATCATCATACACCCAACTGATGATGGCATATTATAAAGTAACACCAAAATGTGTCTGGAAATAAACCTTTAAGGTTAAAAGTTGTCATCCTTACTTTAAAATTACTAGCTATGTACACTGTTAATATTTTCATTAAATACTTATGGATTCATCCTTGTAACATTTACAATAACAATACTTCCAGCCAGTTTTTTATAATCCAAAGGTTTTTACCTCAAGAAACATGACTTCTTTCTGCAACTGCTTCTGAAATTCCATGAATCTCCTAACAGTCAATTTCTTGTCAAGAGCTTTGCCAAACATATATTCCTTCAATCCACTGTTAACATGAGCAGACAGAACACTGCCAGTTGTGGAGTGATCTCGATGACGCATTCCAGTTGACGTCATTGAGAACAAAACATTCTGGATCTGAAATCAATCCAGCTGACAATAAGGTACAGGTTAAAAAACAACAGAAAAATTAGTCAGATAAAGTATTATTTTTCTGATACTTTCAAAGTACAAAGAGTGAAACTCTTAATTTGATTTTTCATGACATATGAATTCATTTATTAAATAATTATGCCATCTGGATTGCTCTTTGACCAAAACTTACTTTCTAATGGGCAAAGAAACTTTCCAAATAATATCTTTTATTTTTTCTGGTTGGATATTCAGATACCCAAAATAATACTGGCATAGTATAATTGAACAGATACATGTACCATTTACCACTAGCTAAGCATTCAAGCATTTACAAATGCCCCACATAAGCTTACCGTTAGCAAATTTTCATCTCTGTCAGTTACATTCAGTGTCAAATTGACCTACAGTCACTTTCTGGAAATTATTTACATTTGATAAATATTGTAAACTTTTTGTCAAGAAAGAGATCAATGAACTGACATTTTGGACTGCAGTCCTTTGTCTGAGTAAAGTGGGTATATGTGAACATTAACCAACTAAGTGTTCAAGGACCACTTAATGAACTACTTCATGGAATGATTAGAACTTTACCTTTTCAAACTCGCCTGGATCAACCTCTCCATCGCCATTGAGGTCAAACATCTGAAAAGCTATCTCAAACATTCTAGGTGGAACTAAAAAAAAAAGAAACTATAAAATCAGAATTCAATGATGCTCCATTAAACCCAACATGTAAGTTCCCTACAACTGTGTCTAACACTCCTCTTAATAAAAAATCTGTTCCTCATGTCCACTTTCTTGTTTTCCATATTGAAATAAAAACTACAAATAAAAGTTAACTATACAAATACTGGGACTTACTTGATAGCACTGTCAGCAGGAATATGTAATCTGAGAATGATATTAATCCAAATTCTCCCATCTGGGCAAAGACACTTTCACCACTTATTTCATCTGCTTTATAATTTGGTTCATATTTGTGCTTCTGTCATAAAAGAAGTAGAACAAAATAACATATTTTAGTATTTACCAAAGCAACCAATATCCATTTTCATACACTCTGACTGGCTCCCGTACCTTGCAATATCCATGACATGATTTTGAGGCAGTAGTCAAAATGGCATCCCATTACTCGTTAGTTATGGATGAGGAAATGATTGCTTTAAACTAAGAACCGTTCCAGAAAACACAAAGAGGACAACAAAATTTGGCCTTTTGGTTTTAATGGTTAAAGGCCAAATTTTTTCCTTTCAAAATCTGCTTAAAACCACAACATTTATGTTCTTCAAAAAACCCTGAAGAATGTAAATGAAACTCAAATGTACATGAAAATTATGTGCATGCTAGTAATAGAAAAAAACTTAAATTTTGTTCTTTCTTTGAAAAATGAAGTGCATTTTACCCCTATCTTCTGGTACTGAAATACCAAAACAACTATCCCCCTCAGGGTTGATGTCTAGTTCTAGATATATGTAACTCCATGCTTCGCGTCTTGGTGTATATCCACCACTATTCACCTCCCCTTATAGGGATAGTTGTTAATTATTGTTCTAAATTATAATATGTATAAGACAAGGTTTTATTTCCCAGAGGGGAGGGTATCTCTATATTGGGGTGGTAGGTATGACTGTCATATTTTTTAGGGGTTGTTAAAGGAAAACCAGTGTTAAATCAAGAGTCTGGTATTTTTTAGGGCTAAAAAGTTGGGAAGATGTTGGGGTGCTTGCAGTCCCTTGTTTTAGCAAACATGCGTATTAATAAGAAACTAGAAGACAAAAGTCCGTTGGCAAACATCCTATTACTCATATGCTTTTATTTACTTGAAACTGCATTACTCACGTTCAGTGCAACACAAGGGGACTTAATGCTTACCTGCTAGCTATCAAGTTAAAAATGTTAATTTTTAATTGGTATTTTATTAGGTAATTTCTAGACTAAGAAGTATTTTCTTGGGCAGAAAATTTTTATGTCTTGGTATTTTTTTAGGGGGTTTTGGGGATTTTTCTGACAATCATCCCTACCCTGGAGTACTGACCCTGGGTTATTACCTCATGGGTGAAACTGGAAAGTTAAAACAAATAGCATCACTCACCTCTCGATCAAATTTTTCATGTGCATCCAAACCTAAGCCTGTAGGGCAAAATAATAACTTTAAAGGGAATGCATAACTTTAAAGGTAAGTTTTAATTAATGACATTTAGCAAGAGTTTTCAAAGAGTCAGCTCTTTTCTTGTCCAAAAATTTATAGAAAACATGATAGAAAAGGCAAAAACTTCATACCACAAATAATTATATATAATTTTTACTTATTACAAAGCCTTGTTATGATAGGTTTGGAGTTGTTGATCTTGAACAATATGTTCATAATTTACAGCTGAACCCCAATAATTTGAACCCTCAGAAACTCAAAATCCCTGCTAAGTCAAAACAAAGCTGATTTCCTCTTGGATATATTTACTATAGTTTTGACCCCTAGACTCGAAACCCTAATAACTCTAAGTAATTTCAAGTTCCCTTAGCAATTGGAGTTACCAGGGGTTTAACTGTATTTACAAGTAAGTCATAAAATCATTGATATTATTCACAAAACAATACTTTTTGCAAATGACATAAGAATACCTTCTGGTTGTATTTTTCCTGGTGTTAAAGCTCTCACAAAGTCAGCAGGTGTCATGAACACTTCATTGTCATCTTTCAAAGTGGCAAAATATCGAAACACTTTGTCTGGTGTGCTGTACTGCCTTATTCTATTCTCATACTCGATTATCTGTAAATCAAAGAGACAAACTTAAACAATGAAAAGTATATGACTGTATATAAAATAAGAAATATTTTTGCAAATACACTTAGCCATTATGGAGCATTTTCTATGAAATGAAATAATAACCATGCTGTATTCTTTAATGTTGAGTTCATAATTTTGTTTACAATAAATTTGTAACCACCGATTGCCTGTTTTCAGATGATATAATAACTGTTTTCTAGTCAAGCCTAAGACTAGTACTTGACAACCTGCCCGTAACCAAAAAAGCTAGAGAGAAACTTGCAATAACAATAATAACATTAATATCAATACAATAACAATAATGATAATAATAATAATAATAATAATAATAATGAAAAGTATATTATACACAGGTACGTCCCACCACTTGAGAAGAAGAGTGAAGAAAAGACTTTGAAGTATGGTCCGTTAAGATGGGAACTGAAGGAGCAATATGGAGGATATGAGGTGAACCAGTACAATACCATCATGGATGTGTTGGGCGGATGGTCGGAAGAAACAGAGATTAGCGTGCAATCTCTGGTTGGGCGAAAGACCTCTCAAGTATTAGAGAGAATGCAAAAGGTGGTTTTACCGGTGACACTGAACATTGCAAAAACTTTTGAAGTAGTAGTATGAGGATGTTAATTATAATATTGACAGACCAGCCATAAACAGTTATCGACAGTAGTTTTAGACACTTAAATTATGATATTTATATATATATATATGTATTATATATTTACTATATTTTGATATATTTATTGTAATCTTTTTAAGTTTCACTTTGCTCACAGGTTACACTATGCACCCTGTGTTGCTATCTAACACTGTGCATACAGATAGTTTTACTGCCCATAATAACAGTTATAGTTATAGTATATAACGAAAATTAGGAATTATCCGATAATTTTGGAAATTTTACACATTCTTTCCAGAACTGATTGGCAACTTGCCAACCTGTCTCATGAAAACAGAACATGTAACATGTTCCAAAGGAAGATGCCATAAACTGCCAAGCCGCTATTTGATCACTGAATAACTGTTCACTCTCTGTTTCTAGACTGGTTTGGTTCCATAAACCCCGTTAGAAAAGAAGGCAAAACATAAACAAGTGTACATGTAGCTATCATCTAGAGTGACATACATACCCTTCTTTCCCTAAAACCATGCTTCTTTTTCCTTTTCTTTGCGTCTTCTTCCTCTTCTTCTGAAGCTTCTTCAACATTCAAACCACCTCGAGCGTTGTTTACAATGACAGATTCTGCTTTCGCTTTGTTCATCTTGCTAAACAAAATATAACTGGATCCAAAAAAGGCGACTGCGGAACCAACCATTACTGCAAACAGCTTCATCTTCTTTAATTTCTCTTTATCATTTTCTTCATTAGAAGCAGATTCTTTAACGGTGGCACTTGAACAGTACCTGATATTGTCTAGTAGTGGTACAGATGCCAGTGTCTTTGTTCTTTGGAATCGGTAGGTCCTTGCAAAACCTCCAAAACACAATGAAGAACTTGAGGAATTCAGCCGATAAAATGATTTAATGAGTCCGCGGACGGCAAGCATTGTTGCAACGTGCTGATTTAGTAAATTTTTAAGCCAGCATCGACATCTCTACCCCAAACATTTTATATTTCTTCCACTTGTTCTTCATTCAAATACGAGAGACTAATCAACCCAGATTTTGAGTTAAGAAAAAGATGAATATGTGATGAGTTTCTTATCAGCCAAGTGCATACAGATGCAATACTACAACCGCTGGCCATCTTGCCGGCAGTTTGTTTCCTGGACACCCTTTTCTCCCTCCCACAAAGTTTCTATCGCTAAAAATCTTCTTTTCAACCTTTTTTTAAATATTATTTTTCAAAATGCAGCTGCAATTCTTAACTGAAATACGGTTTACAAATTTCAGTTTTACAGTTCATTTACCTTCCTTCCTGTTCTAGAAAAGTCCTAACTAATTGACCTCATACTCTGCCCCTCTCCCAAGGGACACTATTGACCTTGGTTTTGACGCCCACAGAGTATCACAACACAGTTGCCGTTCCGATCATGGTGCTTGTACGAAGGCTTATGAGATCTGGGATTGTACGATATTTGTTCTTGCTTGTCATCCTTTAACTATTTTGTTCTCTTTTTTGATATCCCTGTTGTCATTTCACTTTTTGGTTTGTGGAAAGAACGCGCTTTTGTTTTTAAAATGGACAATAATGAACGTTCTTGTTCGCGCGATGAAGCATAAACTGCAACCCATTCTGTTCTTCTAAGTCAGTCTTTTCTTTTACAGGGTTTTAAGCCGTTACTATCAATCACCAGACTGTCTAGAAGTCGTTCCATTTGTACTACCTTTCATCTTATGAATGGTAAGTGTTTAAAAATCATAAAAGTTTATAGTGTACAGTGTTATGCAAATCAGGAAGACTTCAGATGCAAAACTTAAGTATAGCAGATTTGGAGAGCAATCTTTAAACAGTGCGATTTTTACGATTACTTTCTCTTGTTTATTGTACTAAATGTATTAACTATTTTTATTCTTATTTTAGGCAATGTAGATGTTACTTTTCGAAATGGCTTTCCAGTTGTGTCGGTACCGCTGCCTTCTAGAAGAGAAACTTGTGACTTCATCTTAAAGCCTTTGTCTCACACAGTAAAAGATTTTGTCCAGCAATTAAAGGATGAAGACAAAGGGATTGAAAGGGCTGTTGTTTATAATATGGAGGGAACAAGAATATCCCAGAGTACTGGCGTCGATGTTCTGTTACAGTCAGACTTCAAACTATTGATAAATGACGAAACCTACTCTGTGCAAGCTCCAGAGCAAGGTAATCTTTCGTGTTTCAATGAAATATTAATTCTGTGTTCCTTAATTTGAATACCACAAGAACTTGACGTTCAGGCAGCTGATATGTTTAATGTCAATCAGAGTGTGATACATGTGTTTGTTCGATATTTATTGAATTATGTAGCATACTAATAATTGTTATAATATTGACCAGGGGCACATGATATACCTGGTACCGAAATGCACATATTGTAACATTGTTACGTTATTCGCTACTGCTTATAATCCACCCTATCAACTTCCAAAGCTTTTAACTTCTTTTATGGTTCTTGTTGCAAATCAAATGATCCAATTGTCACTTGTTGTCAATTACATAATCCTGGCTGGATATATATAGGGCATCCTGCCCATGGAGATCCCAGCATCTCCAAATGAGAGAAGTAAGCTTGATTTTACATGAGAAGCAGGCCAGGCTGGTTTTGTGATCGTGGGACAGGATTTTTTTTATAGATACAGATAGATTACTCTATATAAACTACCTGTTCACAGGGTTCGAAAAGTCCAATCCAAAGAGGTGCAATCTTCAGTTGAAAGAGTAATATTGTTCTTTGCAGCTCAACTGTCCAAAGAAGATGCCCGAGCAGTTGCCCACCTCAAGACCCTTGTCCACCAACTGTACTCGTCCTTGAATATAGAAGAACACCAGGTGAACATCGTTAGATCATACTGAATAACCTTACAGTAATCAAGAACTGATAGGATTTCCTTCAGAGCCAATCTGTTGGGTCAAATAATAGGATGTCAGTAAAACCCAGCAGGTGGTGAATTGAGCCCACTACCCCATTCATAAGTGCTAGCTATAGTTTTAGGTAAAAGATAACTTAAGTAAATACCAGTCACCCTGGAAGGGGGGGGGAGGGACTACCTTGAAAATGGGGTAGGGGTGCTCGACAGACGGATCTGAAAATGGACCCTAAAAGGTATGCATAAATTGACAGAGAGGCAGATTTCATACCAAAAAAAGGTTCGACCACATTTAATCAACCACGACTTTTGGTGTAAATTTGCATTGGATGCTGTATATTAATTTTGTCCCTAAAAGGTACAGAGTCAGCCGGAGACCCTAAAAGGTATTTGAGGATCTCATTTTTCACCCTGAAAGGTTGTCTAGCACCCCTACCCTTTTAAGAGAGAGTAAGTAGTAAGTAGAAGTAAATCAAGGAGGGTCCTTTAATAAATAAGAGTTCTTAATATGGTTCCTATGATAATTAAAATCGAAGTTCTAGGGTCCTATGATAAATTGAGGTTCAAAAGTCCTATGATAAATCAAGGTTCTAGGGTCCTATGATAAATCAAGGTTCTAGGGTCCTATGATAAATCAAGGTTCTAG
>JAOBRD020286275.1:0-22681 GCA_027575215.2 Hydrozoanthus sils | reverse complement strand
GGTTAACTTTAACCCTGGGTTATGCCACTCATCAGGGCTGGGTTGTTCAAAGGCTGGTTAACTTTAACCCTGGGTTATGCCACTCATCTGGGCTGGGTTGTTCAAAGGCAGGTTAACTTTAACCCTGGGTTAAGCCACTCATCTGGGCTGGGTTGTTCAAAGGCAGGTTAACTTTAACCCTGGGTTAAGCCACTTATCTGGGTTGGGTTGTTCATAAGCTGGTTAACTTTAACCCTGGGTTAAGCAAAAATTCAAGCAGTAATTTCTTCTCTGAGGAAAGATTTCAGTCCTTATAAAATACTGCTTAGATTTTCGACAGAAAAATCTTGTCAATTCCAAAATCAGAGCTGAAAAGAAGTAGGTTAGAAAATTGACCCTGTGTTAGTGCTAATCGGCCTTTGATTAACTGGCCCGAGGCAAGTGCCTCTGTTCGACTCAAGGTGGCTACGGGCCTGGTTCTACTGTCTCAAAGGGCGTTGCTTTGATGTAAAAAAGCCAAACCTTAATTGCTGCTGTACATATATATGCAATAAAGCCTGGATCACACTTGTGAAATAAGCACTATCACAAGCATAAGGAACCGACGATGTTAACGCACGCGAAATAAGCACAAGAAAATGAAAAATACGCATGTGCAAAGTACACTGGTGACAACATGCCCATTCTTATGCTTATTTCACGGATATTCACACTGGTGAAACAAATGATATAAGCATAAGCACTAGCACAAGGGAAAGGAAAATGTTTCTTTTTCTTGTGCTCTTTCTTGTGCTTATTTCATGCACATTCACACTTGGATTTTCCTAAGTTATGCTTACCTCAAAAGTGTGAACCAGGCTTAATTGTTCTTTTACATTCAGTTACTTTTACTATACCACTAATGATGGTCAAATGTCGTCAATTTTTTCCTAGTAACTTTTTACAAAATAAATGATTTTTGTTTCAGTGTATTACTTTAATTTACTGTAACTAATAATTACAGCAAGAGTACTCAAAATGCCAAAAAGCAAACTAGACTTTAATTTGGAGTACATTTTGACTACCTTTTTTTAAGTTCGTTTGCCTTGTACAATATTTCATCAATTTATGAGCTTAAAACCTTAAAACTTACTGTATTCCCTTCTTCATTCTAAAATAACTAATGTGTAAATTTGATTATTAATGTTTACAAAATATATACAAGATTTGAACTTGTTCAAAGTGACCAATTCCAGTACACAAGGGAAAGTTGTCAAAATTTCTAAAAATTTCAAAGATTATGTTCCCTCTAGACTTGATATGAAATTCCACTAATATACAATATTATACAATTGCAAGCACTATTACAATTAAGAATTGCTTCTATTCTATTCTATTAATGACAACTAAAAATGTAAAAATGAACTATAATGTCAAATTGTAAAGTGGTGGCATAACAGTATGGTTAGCAAATGTGGTCGTAACAATATGGGCCCGGTTGTATGTAGCTTGAATAAGCTATCCACTGGCCACTGTCATCACTAATAAATCAAAAGTTGTTTTACTCTTTGTTGATTTCTGTATCCCTAGTTGTTAAGTGAGTAGAAGGCTCTTAAATATTTGTTTAATTAAATGGTATCAAACAACTTTTATTAAAGTTTTATAGCTGAAAATAGAATTTAAGCACTTATCCAGCAGATAGCTTACCCAGGCTTCATACAACTGGGCCATGGTCTAGAAATTAACTTTTTTACAGTAATTAGCCAGCTGGCCACCAGATGCAATAATTTGGTAGTTTGAGTGCAAATTTTGGTAGCAAAAAATATTTTGTTTAATCCATACTATGACTGCACCTGTACGTGTGTGCGCAAAAACAATTGCATTTGTTTCCAGAACTCTGTTTGTCCAAGAAAACAAAAATGCTTTTTTTGATTGTCACACTGTTTATCATTTTATTAAAAACATTAAATATTAGTTAATCAGTCACAAAGGTTCTACACAATCTTATAGTAGCCAGCTGGCTACACCAGTGCTAAAAATCTGGTGGCAAATATTCAATTCATTTTTTGGTAGCATTGGCCACATATAGGTCGCAAGTTTGATCCCTGCTCAGTCATCAGTTACAGTTGACTCTGCCACACAAATTAATACTAGCTTGTGCTCTAGACTAACTTATGAATGATGAGGGTCCCATCCAAAGGGCATCCCTCATCTGTAAAACAAAACAGACTCCATAGTAAGACATAGGCCTACATAGGCCCCTTAGTCTTTAGAAGGTGATCTTGGCTACTTGATAATAAAAGTAGTATATATATTGTCACTTAAAAACTTGTGTTTTAGATTGTTAATAATCTGTATGAATGCATTACAGCTGTCCTAAAGACACACATTTTTTCCTGCAACTGCATCAAAATCAATGGCTGTGCTAAAGTGGAGCAGAAAGCATTTCTGGACCATTATCATATTTTGGGCTGTATGCTAGGGATTTTCTAAAATACAGTGGCATTACAGTCTGACCACGCTCTCCATTTCTTTGAACAAAACCATTGGTTGGGTTTCTCCGCCGTAAGTTTAACTCATCAACGTTGAATGTAAACTGGACTTTACTATCGGCAGTTCTAGCTAATTTTCTTGAGTATTGCGAATCCAATGTACTGGTTTTAGACACACGACCCTGATTTTCCATATAAGGAAGTCTACCTGACTGTGTTTGCAAAGCAGGGTTCGAATTTTTCTTTTTCCTTACAAAGTCAGGGGGGTCAACATAATCATTACTTGTTCTAGGTTCAATAGCTGATCTCTGCAATGTTGCAGATCTATGGTCTTGTGGAACATGAACCCTCTCAACAGTCATTCTCTGTCCCATTCTAGGCAATGAATTTGTATTTGGTTCAGATTTGTTTGATTCAGGTGGAGGCAAGGGTTTCCTCTGGCGAACATTCTTTTGAGGTTTTTGTACATTATAACCATCTCTCCTCACAACTACCATTTCTTGAGGGTGCTTTATAGGTGGTGGAGCTCTCGAAACTGGTTCGTAGTATAAAGGGCGATTAATAGTAGGATACACAAGACCAAGATATAATTTTTGGTTTACTCTGACACGGCCACCATTCACATTTGGATTAACCCCAGCACCATAGACCACTGGAGGATTTATAAGGCCAAGGTAGACACCCTGTTTAGTTTTTATTTGTTTTTGTTCCATTGGAAGCTGCATTAAATCCTTTGCCTTCACTTTCTTTTTCTTTCTGTCACACAAAAGTTCTGGATTATGTAATAAAAAGTCCCTTATTTGTAACATTGAGTGAAATGGTGGGCCTGATGAAAGAGAGCCCCCTCTGCTGGGATTGATATTGTAACCATGGTAACTCAGTGCACAGGGCTGGGCTACTGGAAGCCGACCATTTGGAGTTCCTGTACGGGCTTGTGGATGTGCCCATGGAGAGTTTGGCCTGAAACTATCAACGCTACTCAAGCCATCATCTTCACTTTGTGTCTGAGAAGCAGTCTCTTGTACCTGGTACTTTTTGCTTGCAATGCTTGCTGATATTCCCATTGTTGATGAGGTAGTCTCTATTGTCTTTGTGTTCTATCCTGAAAAAAATCACAAACTATGTTGAAGTATTGACCTAATTTTTGTGACTTCTTTGACTTCAAAATGTTATTACTTCTATTTCCATTTCAATACTAGTTTGTAAACTAAGATTTTTCTTTAATCTCAAACATCTACTTTTCAGAACATTAATAGCAACTGTTCCAGCAAATTCTTCTCATAAAAAATGTATGAAAGTAAAGAATATTAAAATGCGTCAATTTTGTTTTCGAAATGAATAGCCAACGGCTATTTAATAGGAAGAAAAGTTTATTTACAAAGATTATAAAGCTCAGTATGCACTAAGTACTTTGTGTGTTTCAAAAAAGGGATCAAGAGGCCCGCTGAAGTGACATTGAAGAAATGAAGAATGTGGCGACGATTCTACCTTTTTGAACATCGTGTGCCTTGTTTCAGTGAAGATAATCTTTTTATGAATTTATAAAAAAGCTTGATCGCCGCTAACCAAACATAATCTTCTCTGGGGTTCTATGTCGCAAAACGACTTATTTCGCATTAAACTAAAGTTTTGGTCAACCCAACGGCAACAAATATCTAAGCTCGATTGAAGAAAAACATAATTTATTCACGATTAAGTACAAGCCAAAGATTAGATGGCATTTTGAACCTTGCGTTTGATCTGTGGAAAAATTAATTAAACAAAATACCGGAGCTATTGAGCACATTTCCAATTATTGAATCGAATTCAATCATTTATATAGCAACACAGCTGTTTCTACCACGGGGTTGTCAATTATTGAAGTGACTGAAAGTATCACTCCGAAATTAAACCCAACTACGACACAATATGTTTAACAGTTCGAAAACCTAAACACAAGTACTAGTTATGAGTACCTGTTATTGAAAAATCAATAAACATGGTCAAGATTCTAGCCACATCTTACGGTTACCATCACGACTGAATATAAAAATCATGTTGCCGCGACACCTCGATATTCGGCACAAAAATTTATCAGTTAACCCAATTAGTTCCGACTTGAAATTAATTATGACAGTACTTACTTGGCTTTCAAGCTTCGAGCTACAACACCTGACTAAAATCTGATGCAATAAGACACTACCAAGCTAATACGCATCAAAAAATCCTTTTGTATCCTTTCGCGTCTTTTTCTAATCTTTGCACAAATTTCAATAATTAACCCCAGAAACCCGGCATCCTTTGCACGAAAGCAACGTCTAGGTCCTAGGTACACTCGGATTTACGTTACGGCGGAATAAAAATTCGCGGAAGGAGCATGGGACTGCTGGTTCAGCGTTAATGGCGGACCAGCAAGTACTCAAGTGAGGAAAGATTTATAATCTAGTTCCATCGATTCAACCGTGGCCCCAAAAATCTTAAAGTAAAGCCAATCCATTAATTAACGTTTGGAAGAGCGTCATTGCAGGATGTATGACCCAGATGATGGTAAGAGAAGTAATTCTGTAGGCCATAAACATTACACATTGAATTTGATAACAATGTATGGTATATATCCCAATGAACTAAGAACTTTGCACGAAATTTAATAGATGTTGAGGATGAAGGAGAAGATATCACTCGAGATTTGTGGCAGGAAGCTTGCTGGATCGTCATTAGCTCGTATTTTGATGAGAAAGGTCTCGTTCGTCAGCAACTCGATTCGTTCGACGAGTTCATACAGATGTCAGTTCAACGTATCGTAGAAGACTCTCCGGAAATTGACCTGCAAGCAGAATCACAGCACATGACTGCAGAGACAGAAACTCCGGTAAAGAGATTTTATGAAATAACGTTTCGTTAGTTGGATTTTTCCAGTAAGCGATTAAGTCGAAACTTCAACATCCCTCCCCCCCCTGGGCATTTGACAGCAACCTTTTCTCGGGGGTCGGAATTTGACATTAGGAAGTGCCCGGATGTTTTGAATTGATTGATACATAACATTTAATTTAGTTATTACTGGAAAATGCTACTGCCTCTACTAACAGGGTCTACTTGCATACATGTTATACAATAAATATAGATGTAAAAAGTGATGATCATTATTATAACAGTCTTGTTTATATTTCATATATTGATAATGCGTTATATATATATATGTTTGATGTATGTTGTTTTGTCTCTGTCATGATTGTCCACAGTAAGCCTGTATTTTTTTCAGACTTTATCCTAGTATACATAATTTGGCATCAGTCTGCTGACCAACTTATTTGACCCATTTTGTATACTAAAACTTTATATACAGTAACTTATTCAAATATAAAGGTCATCAAAGGCTACCTAAAGTTAAAATCTTTTTGCCCTTTGAATCCTTAACACTAAGCACAGCATTCAACAGGCTATGAAAAGATGACCATCATTATATACAAGATAATCTATAGTTGTTTAGGTTTGGCAAATATACAGTGACAGAAGAACAGAGTTTGTCTCAAAATTGAAATGTTTTCACCCGTGATACATCAATTAATTTCCAACGTTAAGATTTTTATCTCATTATACATAGCTCTAAGAAACCAATATTGAATAAATGTCATCGAGATCATCATCAACTTTTTCATCATCATCATTACCACCATAATTATCATCATCATTTTCATTGTCAGAACCTCCTCCATTATGATAAATATCATTGTCATTTGCTCTAATTACAAGTCAACATCATCATCATCATCAAGAGGAGTGACAAAGACGTGCCCTTTTTGTAGAGTAGACATCGATGTACTAATTGTGCAAATCTGCTTATATAACCATGCGGGCTCTAAATGATTTGCATGTGGCTCTTGTGGCTTCCGGTTCGGTTTCGTTTGCTTTGTTGGCTTGAATTTAAATCATGCCCAGACAAAAAAGAAAAAAAAAGAAGTGGAGCTGCAATATAAAGCATCCAAGTGTTTTAAAATCAGCAAACTTTTCAGGTAAATCATTGTTTTATCTATCAACTTTCAGAACAAAAGGTAGATAGGCTAGATACCAACAGCTTCAAGCCTAGTAGGGCTGTAGAGCACTGGTATTCACCAGCTCATTGCAACCCAGACAACAGTTTTCTGCTACAAGAGAGCTTTAATGTGCTATCTTAGTTAAATCTTGAGAATAAGACAGTTGTCTGCATTATGAATTAAGTATTTCTCAATTGCCTGCCTTGCAGATGTTTGCAAATGTCCAAACAGTGTTCATATTGACTTTAAGACTGTGTATTGAGCAACAACTGTTCTCCGACCTTTCTCTAAAACACAGAAACAATGTTGTTTTCCTGATAGACACAATGGTTAAGGCTGTTTGTTTTGATACAAAAAATAAACAGAACCTCTATTCAGATAGCCCCTGACTCTAAATGTTGTAAATTCATGATTTTGCCTTGTTGCTCTCAGAAAAAAACTAATACTGCCTTAGTGCCCCCTTAACAATTTGAAAATTGCTGTAGTGCTCTGCTATTACAAGAAAGCTTAAGGCAAAAACTGCTGTGCCCTCTAAGGAGACCAATTCAAGGCCTGTAATCATTAGTCAAGGATCAGAGGACTTGTTGCTATTTATTTGTTATTAACACCATTAATATTATAATTATTATTCTTTTAGCCAAGATTTCTACTGAAGTTTGAGCAAATCTATTTATCCAAACCAACCCACTGGGAAAAAGATGGTGCCCCAAGCCCGATGATGCCCAATGAGGCTAGGCTGAGAAATCTGACGTAAGTTCATGTTTCAAATAGTACCACCTTTTAAACTAATAGTCTTTTGTCATGCTAGCATGACATAGAAATATATATATTCAGTTTATCAGGAAAACAAGTCCAGAGTCAATCTTGGCACAATAATAGTAATGGTACAAACCCTCATAAAGATTGGTCACAATTTGACGGAGATACAAAGGTTTGAAACGGATAATTTTCCAATGAAAAGTAAGGTGGACAGGCAAGCTTCGATTCAGTGTTTTTCCCGTACGTTTCTCTGTATTCTGTAATAATAAGGGCAGAAGATCAAGTTTCAAAACTTCATATATTTGCATGGTTGTTTTTTGAAAAATAATGTTTACAAAGTGATCATCTTCAGAGAGGTCAATTCTGACATGCTGTAATGAATTAAAGGCAAGTGTAAGAGAAACCAAGAAAGAAAAAACCCAACTGCTCCAAGCGGGAATCAATATTCCCATTTATTACATCTTTTTACTACATCTATGGTCGTGTAACATGTCTGATGGCCCAGGTGGTGCGCCGAAGCCAAAGAGCAATACACGTTTCTGAGAGGAATGTTGGCAAGTGTTGGAGGACTGGGATTGGGATTGTCTGGCTTGTCTTGTGTTGGTTCGTTCTCCCCATGCCACTGTAGATGTCTCGATAGCTCAGTGGATAGAGCACCTGCCATGTGATTGGGGTCTCATGGTTCAATTCATGCTCGGGGCAGTTGGGTGTATTGCTCTTTGGCTTCGGCGCACCACCTGGGCCATCAGACATGTTACACGACCATAGATGTAGTAAAAAGATGTAATAAATGGGAATATTGATTCCTGCTTGGGGCAGTTGGGTTTTTTCTTTCTCGGTTTCTCTTACACTTGCCTTTGGTTCATTACAGCATGTCAGAATTGACCTCTCTGAAGATGATCACATTGATCAAAACATGCAGATTTTCCCAATGTTTACAAAATTTTGCAGTTTTTCTAATTTAATATAGATGCGCTGTTTCTTGATGTGCTTAGTATATTTTTGTGTGAAAAGGTTATATTGAGAGTTTGGGATCTATTGGGATTTTATTGACAAGTTTCATCCTCAACCTGAAAATTGTGCTCTAGGAATGTTATTATTTTATATTATATATCATGTTATAATATTAATTATTATTTATTACTTATTATTATATTATTTATTACTTATTATATCAAGTTGTAACTAAGGAAAACTGACTTATACTCAACTTAATTATTACTACTATTTTATTAAATTTATGCAAATGTAATATTTTATGGTAATTAAAAAAAATTGAAATATATTTTTATGCATTACAATTTCTTCATTTTGCTCAGAAAACATAAATGAGCTCTTGCAATACTGAAAAAGCAATGAAATCAGTAAAAGTTTCTGCAAAGATGAGGATGCAGGTCTTTTGATTTGCATTTGTTAATTTAAGGGTCTAGTGCAAAAAATATGTGACTTTTGATGGAGTTATCATTTCTCCCTACATTCTCCCTATTATCTCTTCATAACCATTCAGGCTTCTCAATATAATGCGTGCGATCGCACACACACGCATCCACACTCGCACAAAACAACTAATTCCTGTGATCAACCACACTCACAAACTTGTGTTATATACAAAAGTGCATGCGAATATGTAGGTATTTACTCAGGTTAGCTATAGACTACAGTTACAGACTTTGACTTTTGTCATTCATGTGACGATGAGGAATGTCAAGAAATGGATAAAGATGACAAATAAGAATTACCATAATTTCCAGTCGATTACCCATGGGTAATACGTTAGTTTTTTCTGCATTTAGATGTTGCTATGGCTAAAACAGAGATATGGTAATGCGATAATTTCTAAGTGATTTGGTATGTATTTTACTCATCCTGACCAGTAAATTGGATGAACATTTAAAATAATTTTTCACTGTTTACACTGTTCATGTCAACTTCACATGTTTCCTTCTTTTGAAGGCATCGGATTCGTGATCATGCTGAAACTTTTCGATTCATTTCATTCATGATGTAGCACAATTAGAAAAGTGATTTCAAGCATATACATGTGTAAACGAAACACTTACAAGAATATCAGTGAACTAGCCCAGTACAGTCATGAGTAAGAGAGTATATTCCTGTTTCAAGTGATTTCTAAGAGCTTGTAAGCTTGCGTTACATAAATATGTATCTCACGAATCTGCTCAATTCAACCCCACCCAGTACTCACCCCAGCCTCTCCTCAACATTTAAACAAAAATGGCACTGAATGATTGCGATAGCGCGATGCAACACTATTAAAATGCTGCCAAGTGAAGTCGAAAACTGCACAAAATTGGATACAAAACTTGTCCTAAAAGTGAGGAAATTGTGGATAGACAGAGGAGTACTTTTTCCATTGAATTTGCAGCTTAATTATGTGGAAACTTTATGCTTTTTACATGGAATTGGGAGGAGAGCCTTCTAAAGCATTTTTAAATTGCTTCAAATTTGTAAGTTCTCAAACTCTTTTGTTTTCGAGTGTGGGTTATCTACTGGTATGCGGTGCAGGTAATCTGCTTATTTTTTGTTGCCAAAATGAGTGTAGTGGGTAATCTGCCGTGCGGGTAATTGCCTGGAAATTACGGTAAACTTTCATTTAAATACATTTATTAAGGGTTCCCGTTTTCTACCAGGAGGACGCAAGTCTATTGGTTATTTTAGCAATCATATGACTATCAGCGACTTGAACTATTACATAAAAATTTTATCAGACATAAATAACACTCTGAGGGCTGTGTATGAATTCCTGCATAATACTGTTTTAATTTATAATGCCATCTGATATACCTTGTTGTCAAGAACTACATTGCTGTGTTAAGCCTTAATACATAATAATAATTTAATAACTTAATAATTTAGAACATAAAAGATTATCAGCGAAAGTTTATTAACTACAGTTAATGATTTTATGCATTAAATTAAATGAGTTGCAGTACAGATTTAGTTTTAGTGCAAATTTGATTGTTTATTATCTTCGTACGCACAGTACAATTTATGAGTACGTTTTAGCGCTTGCGTACGATTTTCTTATTGAGAAGCTTGACCATTGAGAGAATTTAGCATTAAAATTTTCATACAAAATCACTTGTGTCATTTTTGCACTAGACCCTTCAATTAAAGCTTTTATTGCTAGAAAAATCATGTATATCCAATGCCATATCTTGTTTCTCTCCCTTAGATACTCAGCCCCTTTGTATGTTGACATCACAAAAACCATGATCAAAGAGGAAGAAGAACCACAGATAACTCAGCACAGCAAAATGTTCATTGGCAAAATCCCAATCATGTTGCGATCAACATACTGTCTCCTCAGCGGCCTGACAGATCGTGATTTAACAGAACTTAATGAGTGTCCACTTGATCCGGGTGGGTACTTCATTATTAATGGCTCTGAGAAAGTTCTAATTGCCCAGGAGAAGATGGCGACAAACACAGTCTATGTGTTTTCAAAAAAAGACTCAAAATATTCATACACTTCTGAAATCAGATCCTGTCTTGAGCATTCATCTCGCCCTACTAGTACCATGTGGGTATCAATGTTAGCAAAGGGGAGTGGCCAAGGAGGACGGAAAAGTGCTATTGGACAGAGGATTGTGGCATCACTGCCTTACATCCGACAGGAAATACCCATCATGATTGTATTCAGAGCTCTTGGGTTTGTGGCTGATCGTGACATTCTGGAGCACATTATTTATGACTTTGAAGATCAAGAAATGATGGAAATGGTGAGTACTAATTAACAATTTGTGCAGATGAGTGCTTTCAAGATTGTATGTTATTTAACCCTTTCAGTCCCAGTCATTTATAAACATCTGCATTTGTGGTAAATGTTCTATTAAGCCCCCAGGAGAGGGAGGGGGCTGATTTGTATTTTTAGACCTTCCAGGTAGGGGGGGGGGTCATTAGAGAGGGGGAAGGCTTTCAAAAACTAAAAACAGATAAACTGTTGACAAAGTACACTTGTGACACAATATGCATTATGTTTTAGTTCTTTTGCCTTTATGTTGGGATCGGGTTGGGGGATTATTAGATAGGAGAGGGGGGAGGGACTTGAAGCTCTTGACTTCACCTTACAGTATATTTAACAAAAGTGAATAAATATAAGTATTTGATACTGAAAAAAAAATTCCCAAAATTTTTTCTGAACTTTAAAAATATGAAAAAACAATTATTTTACATTAGAACTGAAAGGGTTTTGCACCTTTAATAACAACTTAGCTATATACTGACTCTAATTTTAATTGAAGAATCACAACTTAACATTGAAACTTACAACTTCAGGTTAAGCCATCCCTTGATGAAGCATTTGTAATTCAAGAACAAAACATTGCACTCAATTTTATTGGTTCTCGTGGTGCTAGACCAGGTGTTACCAAAGAGAAACGAATAAAATATGCCAAGGAAATTCTTCAGAAAGAAATGTTACCCCATGTTGGTGTGAGTGACTTCTGTGAGACAAAGAAAGCTTACTTTCTGGGGTGAGTGTTAAAAAGCATATGAAGTGAAAAAATTTTATTATTACTTCAGTGGATAGACCTTGCTAAAAAAGGGATAGTGGTGAATTTTTTTTCAAAGTCTTTCATGGTTCTTGAGACAATAACATTTAGAGTGTTCCACTGATGACCTCTTGAGTGGTTCAAACAAATTTGCAATTCTCAAAACTCTGAGCACTGCCAATCCATAACCTTTGGATGAAATTTGAGTCAAACTTGGACTGATCTATCTACCTCAAGATATATCAGCAGCCCAACTTTAATTTAAATACATCTAGAAAGGTTTCAGATTGGCAGCAGATTTTTGAGATCAAATGCAAATTTGTCGGAACCACTTGTGATGTCGTCACTTGAAAACATTAACTGTTTATATCTCAAGAACCATAAAATATTTTGACAAGTTTTTCTTCACCACTATTCCTTCTTTATGTAGCAAGGTCTATCCCCTGAAGTAACAAAATTCTTCACTTCATATGCACTTTAAGTATCAGCCAAAAAAAATTAGGTGAAACAGTCACATGGTTCATTTATAGGGAAGTAATCCAGGTATTTCTGGACTCCTGGCCCTTCTGAAGATTACTCAGAATGTTTTGAAATGAAATAAGAATGATGCCATTTGAACCCCAAAATTGGTTATACAGTCAACACTCTCATAAGCAACCATCTCAGGAATGCGAAAAAGTGGTCATAACTGGAGGTGGTCACTTACGAGAATGGGCTCTCATAAGCGACTCTGCCCTAAAATAATAGAGGGTGGTCAGACACTTACATGATCTTTTAGTGTAAAGGCTTGGATATGTATATGTCATTGAGTTATTAAAAGTATTGTATAGTATAGTATATTATTATAAGATAATACTTAGTTATTGCTTTTCTAGTCACCTAATCTTGTACAAGTTAATAATTTATACTTGGGGCGACGAAACCTTGATGTGGGGTGACATGACCTTGATGTGGGGCGACATGACTACAGATTTGGGGTGACATGACAGTGGGGAGATATGACTGGTTACCTATAATTTATTATGGACTGAAGCTGTTTGGTAGCTTGCAAGCTTGCTTGTAACAACTAACAGTAATAGTAAGTACCTTAAAAATAAAATATTTTTGCCCTTATAGTTTTGTTATAAAAAAATAGTTTATAAATATGGATATGTTGGAACAGATACATGGTGCACAGACTGCTACTTGCAGCACTGGGAAGGCGAGAGCTAGATGATCGTGATCACTATGGCAACAAGAGGTTGGATCTAGCAGGACCCCTTTTGGCATTTTTGTTCAGAGGGTTAGTATAATTTTGTTTTAAAATTTTAGGATCAAGTGCATGAATGATAAAAGTGATTTGGTTACGAAGAGATTAAAGGGATAATGTAGGGAGAAATGACAACTCCATTAAAAGTCACATCTTTTTTGCACTAGACTCTGTAAATCTCCGTACTAAAACCCATGAGCTTTTCATGTTACCAGTTATGGAAAAAATTATTTGCTTCACGTAATACTGTAAGTTGTTTCTATGTTTGATCAATTCCAATATTTTATTACTATGTCTCACTTTATATGAGATATGTAAGGAGAAGTTAGATGTTGATAAACTGGGTGGGACTATGGAGAAAATTTAAAAAGTAAGAGCCAAATTCATTTGACTTCAAAGAGCCAAAGCAAAGATAAGACAGTTTAGCTTTGGAACTGGGGAAGACAGACATATCATAATTTCCGGGCGATTACCCGCACAGCAGATTACCTGCACCGCTCATTTTGGCCACAAAAAGAAAAATAAATAAGCAGATTACCCGCACTGGTAGATAACCTGCACTCAAAAACAAAAGAAAATTTACAAAGCAGTTCGAGAACTTGCAAATTTGAAGCGATTTAAAAATGTTTTAAAAGGCACTCCTCACAATTCCATATAAAAAGCATAAAATTTCCACGTTTAAAGTACTCTTCTATCAACCCACAATCTCCTCACTTTTAGGACAAGTTTCGAATCCAATTTAAGGAAGTTTTCCACTTCACTTGGCTGCATTTTAGCGTTGCCTCGTGTTGTTGCAATCGTTCAGCACCATTTTTGTTAGGTGGAGGAGAGGCTGGGGCGAGTGCTGGGTGGGGTCGAGTTGAGCAGATTCATGAGATAGTATGTAATGCAAGCTTACAAGGTCTTAGAAATCACTTGAAACAGGAATATACTCTCTTACTCATGACTGTACTGGACTAGTTCACTGATATTCTGATATTCTTGTAAGTGTTTCATTTACACACGTGCTGGAAATCACTTTTCTAATTGTGCAGCGTCATAAATGAAATGAATCGAAAAGTTTGGGCATGATCATGAATCAGATGCCTTTAGAAGGTGGAACGTGTGAAGTTGTGAAGTTGACATAAACAGTGTAAACAACAAAAAATTATTTTATGTTCATCCAATTAATTACAGGACGAATTAAATATAAACCAAATGTATTAGAAATTACCACATTACCCGCACCTCCATATTACCCACAGCAACATCTAAACACAGAAAAATTAACATATAACCCGCAGGTAATCACCCGGAAATTACGGTAACATAAAGGGTACAGTTATACACTACCTCAAAACCCTGTTAAACATACTCTTTTACTCAGAACTGAAATTTATGGTACATTTGAAAGTCTGGAATAATGTGCTCCATGACAGTTACTGTATCAAAATAATGGTTCTGTTTAGTGATATACCAGCCTTAGCACAAAGCAAAATGTGTAATCCTTAAATGTGTATGGAATAACACAGTCACACTATTTTGTCATTATCAAAAACTTAAAACTGTTATTATTAATAAGAAAGGGGTACATGTGAACAGTGAAGGTGTGGTCAACTGTAGAGGGTACTAAAAAAGGCCAATTTTATAAAATAATTTATGTCTTCTTATACCAATAGATTTGCAAAGTTTTTGAATTTGTCATTGAAAATGTCAGAGAAAGCTCATGAAATTTCCAGTCATTCCCATATATCCTTACTTCCATCAGCTGAGAAAGTAATTGATTCAATGTACCTTTTCTATACAGCCTCTTCAGGAATTTGATGAAAGAAGTAAGACTGTATGCCCAGAAGTTTATTGACAGAGGAAAGGTGAGATAACGTATTAAGTGTCAGATTTCATGGCTTACAATTATTTTCAGTTATTTAATAACAAACTGAAAAGTCTAGTGCAAAAACGAAGTACATGACTTTTAACGAGTCCTCACTTCTCCCTACTGTACTTTGTTTTTATCTCTCCAGAATCATTTCGAGAATTTAGCGTTTCATACAAAGTCACTTCTGTTGCTTAAATTGCACTAGACTCATCAGTTATAAAATGATTGATTTTATCTTTCATTCACTATCAACTCATTCATTCTTGTACTTTTATCCTTGCTCACCACAAGAAAAAGGCAAAAAAAATTAATACAAACTACCTACAGTGACCCGATTCACAGATGGCACATTCAATTTTGCCCTATTAGCCTTGCTTTGAGTAACATAACATTATTTTACTTTTTTAATTGAAAAGCAAGGCTAACTGGCTAGAAAAAATATATATATATATATAAAAAAAGAAAACAGAGAAAAAAAAAATTCAATTCCCTGCTACTTGTGAGGAAGGTGCAATGGATTTATTTATTTTTTCCAATTATTTCCTGTCAGGATTTCAACATTGAACTTGCACTGAAGCCCAAGGTAATCACAGATGGCCTCAAATATTCCCTAGCCACAGGTAATTGGGGCGATCAGAAAAAAGCCCATCAGAGCAGAGCTGGAGTGTCACAGGTGTTGAACAGATTAACATTTGCATCGACACTATCCCATCTTCGACGACTCAACTCTCCTATTGGTCGAGAAGGTAAACTGGCCAAACCTCGCCAGTTGCATAATACTCATTGGGGTATGATCTGCCCTGCTGAGACCCCTGAAGGGCATGCCGTAGGTCTGGTGAAGAATCTAGCATTAATGGCTTATATTTCTGTCGGGTCCCAGCCAAGTCCAATCTTGGAGTTCTTGGAAGAGTGGACAATGGAGAATCTGGAAGAGATCACCCCATCAGCAATTAACTTGTAAGTGATGAGAAATTTAAAATGTAGATACCAGTTGTTGGGTTTTTGTGTGTACAAAATACCCTTATCCTTTTATTGGTGATGGCAAAAAAATCTCGATTAGTATTTTCTTCATGGTGTAATTTTCGTTTAAAAGTTCTGAAAAACCATTTCTAGTTTCGCTTTGACCACGCAAAGGAAGGCTGGTAACTACTCTATTTTCTGGTCCATAGCGTTGAAAGCAGAGTTTAGTGGATCAGTAACTGTAGAGAATTTGTATTATGAAGAAAACGATTCATCAATCTTGGAGGAGAAGTTAGATGTTGATACTCATATTTTACATGAAAATGGAACAGCTAACACACAACACGAACTCTGACTACTTCAAGTTCCTATCAAGCTTATTTTTTTAAGTTCCAGATGAAAAGTACATAGAACCCTTTAATAATAGTTATTTTCAAAAATAAAACCTTTCCTTGCCATTCCTGTTACATTTTTTAGTCTTGAAGCGTGCAATGATGACGTAGCTGGAGGCATATGATGTAGCACGAGGCATGAAGCAGAGACAATCTTTTTTATCTCAAAAAATTCAATTCTGGCTGCAATAGTCACATTGTTATAATTTAATCAATGAATTATTCCCTTGAAATTGTTTGAAATAAAAAATTTATGACATTTGTTAACAAAAATGAAATTTTTTAAACAAAAACCACATAACTCACTGCTGCTACATCACAGGTTACCAGTCTCTGGCCTGCTTGGTCAAAATTTACATTCCAATCTTTTTTTTATTAAAAAGGGTACTTACTTTCTTTGGTTATTCAATTTTTGAGTTGACAGATGACAACAGTTTAAATCTGGAACTTAAAAAAATAAGCTTGATAGGGACTTTAAGTCTGCTTTCTTCGTCACATCACGGAGTAGTTACCAGCCTTCCTTTGTGCAGTCAAAGTGAAACTGGAAGTGATTTTTCAAAACTTTAAATGCAAATTACACCATGAAGAAAAATCGTAATCAAATTTTCTTTTTTGCCATCACCAATAGAAGGATAAAGGCATTTTGTACATACAAAAACCCCATAACTGCTAAATACATTTTAAGGGAGTCTCAAGATGTGTGTACTTAGACAAGTGTGCTTTTTAAAATACAATAAATTTAAAGAAGCCCTCCACTGTATAAAAGTCTATGTGGTTATCAGCAGTTCAAATTTGATAACCCTGTACAAGAATCTAATGTTGGATCATCTCTACTGCTGCTATCAGTTCCTTTTGATTACCAAGCAGTGCAGGAAGCATCCTCCATGCTAGTTGGCCCCCATCCAGATGACTGGCTGGCTGCACGCATGGCAGATCTCACTTCGGATCTCCAGACGGCTCTGTCCAAAGGATCTGTGGCGCCCAGATCCCATGCAATATAGATCATTCCTTACTAGCTCCCTACATGATTTTTTGGGTCTTGCAGGCTTTCATTGACAGTCAACAGCCAGTTCAAAAGTTATTTTTATGGCACCATCCGATCTCCGTACATGCCTGTACCAGTGTAATTTCCTCTCTCTTAAAATATGCTCCATATCCTTAAGACTGTGATTTTCCAGTAGCTCCATTGGTGGGGTTGTGCTAATTTTCTCTGGTCTTGCATTGCAAATTCTTCTGACCATTGCCCTGTCATTTTGTCACACTCAAAGTAAATCAGCTTTGGTCATAGGCCATATGTGCTTCCATACATCGTTACATCTGTAGACACAGACACTATAGACTTTGTCACAAGTCCTCAGTGAAAGATACTTAGTTGTCAGAATTGGAAGGAGCTCTTTAAACTTTTTCCATGCTGACTTCATTTGAGTTATTGCTGCCAGACTATACCCTCCCACTGCCAAAAGCATATCACCAAGATAGCAGAATGATGACACCACTTCCAGTTCATCAGCATCAACCCTCACAGATTTCTTAGGCCTACCATCTACTGGATGAGCTTCACCTTTGCAGCGCTTACACTTGAACAGGAAATCCTCCTTTAATTTCTTCAGTCTACTACATTTCCTACGTTGATGTTTTTTGGTATGTGGCAAAGCCAGTCAAAATGAATGAGAGGGGGTATGGCACTGCAACCATAACATGCTACGTTTAAAATGGCTGTGTGCTGGAAACTCAAACCATAGAAATAATGAAATTGAACTGCTTTACATTACATTTATGTACAGGCTTATCAAATTTGAGACGAACACAGACTTAACAAAAGTTTTATTTGAGACAAATAATGTTATGTAGTGGAGGATTCCTTGAAGCTAATTGTAAATTGCTATTGTAAAAAGAAAAAGATTTATACATCATCTGAGGCTTTCATTGACAAGTATTAATTCATAATATTTAATAATCATTAAATTATTAGTTCAGATGCAGCCGTGTATAGGGCTAAAAGAGTTAAAACAGCCTTCTACTGGGTTGGGTACATGAACTTGAGGTCAGGTGATAAGAACGATAAATATTATAACACCTTGTGCCCAGCTCTGATAAACTTTTATTAACTGTAAATTTTTCATGGTTTAATCTGTCAGAAATAAAAGATTGATGTAGAAAGCTTTCAAATTAAGATGTTGTGTTTTTGCCCTTAGTGCCACCAAGATATTTGTCAACGGTTGCTGGGTGGGTATCCATCGTGACCCAGACCAGCTGATGAGCACGCTGCGCAAGCTGAGACGTCAGATGGACATCATTGTATCTGAGGTGTCAATGGTCAGGGACTTCAGGGAGAGAGAGATCAGAATTTATACAGATGCTGGTCGCATCTGTCGACCTCTTCTGATTGTTGAAAACCAAAAGCTGCTGTTAAAGAAAAGCCATATTGACATGTTGAAGGAACGAGAATATAATAACTACAGGTTTGTTGCAGGCAGACAAACAGGTCAAGATACTAATTACACATGTTTGTGTTTAAGTCGAGGTTTTGAGCCGTGAGAATTGGCCTAAAAATGGAGCTTGACTTATACACGGTATTAACTATTGAGATGTTGTATCCACAAGCAAATTCAGTAGTATAATCTTCTCATTCTAGGTTGTCCCATTTTTTTGTGGGGGGGGGGGTTAGAATAAAGATTTGATACTAAAGAAGGAACAAGAGTTGCTCCAAGGAAATAGAAACAAAGTGTATTAAATCACCCCCCCTCCCCCTTCCCCCAAGACTAAGAGTTTTTTTCTTTTTAAGACTTGGAGATCTTTCTGGTGCAAACACAGGTAACACAATCGGGGTAAAGTTTTCACTTCCAAGTCATTTACTATAGGCGAGTTTTTGTTTACATTTTTTGCCTCATTAGCATACGTACTTTTCTTTCTAATTCAGCTACAGAAACAAAGCTTCTAAGCAATGAAATGTTTCTGCAGAAAAAAACTTTCTCTGAAAATATGAGATTGATATGCTGAGTAATCTTTCAGAGATATGGTTTTAAAAATTGGAAATTTTACAAAGAATGTATGGCTCATTATCGCTCTTGCCTCCAGCTGTTTTGCATTAAATTTTTTGAGTGGTAATTTCTTCTTTGAAACTATACTTATTGAACCAAAAGTTCGGTCACTTGTTAATTTTGACATGCGTTTTCAAGTTTTAGTGCCAGTTATTGTTTATCTCTGTTCTTTGTGCAACTTAAGTTGTATGCTAATGAAGCAGAGTGTAAACAATGACGTCAGCTGAAACTCATCTTAGTGCTACTCAAGTGGTCAGTTATAGATTTGCAAAGATACATAGGTACATTTACATCTTTTTCAATTGCAGTTGGCAAGATTTGGTAGCAGGTGGTGTGGTGGAGTACATTGATGTCAATGAAGAGGAAACCATCATGGTTGCCATGACACCAGAGGAGCTCGGCAAAGAAAAGGGCCAAGCTTACTGTTCTACTTACACCCACTGTGAGATTCACCCATCAATGATCCTTGGTGTTTGTGCATCTATCATTCCTTTCCCTGATCATAACCAGGTACATTCCTTCATGTCTGTTTTACTGTCTGGTAGATCTGATTTTGTTGTGTTGGTAAAGAAGAGATAGTCATCATTTACATGTTTTTAAAAGTCTGTTTATTTGTATTTTGAAATTTAGAATTTCTGTGCTAAAGCCAGGGCGATTTTATTTGGTGATGGCAGCAGTTGGCAAATTTCTCTTTAACTCACTTGGTGTGTCACCTACTGTGATAACCTGCGATCTAGTGAATTTTGCTGATTGCAGCATCAGGGGTAAAAATTCAGAGATTCTCTGCAGATTCGCCTTGTGTGCCCCTTCCTGCGATTATAATTTTATGCTTGCCACAGCTAAATTTTCTGTGCAATGAACCAATCCAATTTGTGAATCACATGACTTTTGAAAATGGCTGGCAAAATGTTCTAGAACAATTTTAACATAAGGTGGAATCGCAAGAAGAAATTTGTGTGTGCCCCCATGCATGCTGGCAAAAATTTAGCTAGCAAATTTTGCAGGCGAACAAATTCACTGAGATCAGCATACAAAATCACCAAGTGTATAAATTATATCACATTAATAACACCTTGCTTTTGTTTTTGAAGTGGGGAAAAATTAATGATGGTGTACATACATTGTTAGGCCAACCAGACTACAGTACTTAATCTTATCTTTGTTTTGCTTTGAATGTTCCAAAACCTCTCTGCTTGGAAGAGTGACCAAGAAATGTCGGTAAAGTAGGTCCTGGGACAGAGTGACAACAACTTTTAGGAATGAGAACATCTTTCCTTGGTATATAAGCATTCAGGAAAAACCTTTATATGTGCCGTTTTTTTATTTTTTCGTCTTTTTTGTAATTTTTAAACACCATAACCACAAAAAAACACATACTGTAAAGACTTGTTCTCTGAACTCATGATTGTTGCTATCGAACTTAGAACCAAGACAAACTCGTCCAGGCTCAAGGTAATGGAAATAATTTTAAAGCCCCTAAAAACAACGAAATAAAATTAATTAGCTTTTTTCCCTGCATCAAAAAAATTGAATAAATTGTTGGTGCAAATTTTTGTATGTTTGATAATTATATACATACACTTTAAGGCTGAAAGAATTTCTTTCCTGTGGCTTTACATCCATTGACTCTGATTAGAACATGGTTTCTGCCTCTCTTTCAGTCTCCACGTAATACTTACCAATCAGCTATGGGCAAGCAAGCTATGGGTGTGTACGTCACAAACTACCATGTCCGTATGGACACGTTGGCACATGTGCTCTATTACCCCCAGAAGCCACTTGTGACCACACGATCTATGGAATACCTGAGGTTTAGAGAACTGCCTGCTGGAATCAACGCTGTTGTTGCCATTGCTTCATACACTGGGTACAACCAAGAGGATTCTGTCATCATGAATTCTTCAGCAGTGGACAGGGGTCTCTACAGGTAAGTTTTTGTTACTGCGCTCTTGGTAGTTATAAGTAATTCCTTGTGCTGCTAAATTTTTAAAAATCAGAGTCATAAAATCTCAACAAAATTACAAACTTCAAAATTTGTTGAAGCAATGAACATTTTCAGAATCTACTTGTAAAGCTAAAGAAAGTGAATGGTCACTTTGTAGGTTTTCAAGCAGCGGTTTTAAAGTTAGAAAATTTTTTGTTTTTTTAGCGAAACCGTTTTTAGCGTTTCATTACCTTAGGTAGCGCAATCAAAACTTGTGAATATAGTTGTTTTAACGTGAGAGTAAAAGAATGGAATACACTGCCTACTGAAATAACTGAACAGGAAACACTCACATCATTTAAATCAGCCCTGGCTGCCTGTGTCAATCGCTGGCCATTTTTTGTTTCACTTTAATTTAGTTGGTTTTACCTGCACCTTTTTAATTCGTCTATTTCAATTGACGCTTGGCACGTGTACCACACATATTATGTATGTTGTGTGAAGGGTAACCTTTGCGGATTATCAAACATAAAAATAAATAAATAAATATAAATAAATAAATGAATAAATGAATTTTAAAAAAGTGGATAAAAGCTACAGTATTTACAAAAACATCATAGAGAATGTTTAATATTTTCTTGTTGACATATATACTTAGCCAAATCAATCAATCAGTTTATTTAGACTCATACCACGTTGAAAAAGTATGTAAACTATATATTAAAAGACACGCCAAAGTACCGGGTCAAAGCGCTGTTCTTATTGATCAGTGTGCAAGATCTTTAAGTCCTCCTAGAGACTAGACCAACGGCTTAAAGTGCCGCACAATAGTTCCTCTCTTGGCAATGCTGTAGAGGCAGCTATGCGAATATCAAGCACGAGAGATAGTTGCTTCACTGCCTTGTGAGGCAAAAGTTTTACAAAATATTTGCCGAACACAATAAGAACTGGCTAAGTTCTCTCTCTTACAAGGCAATGAGTTTATTTATTTCCTCTCGTACGCTCAGACCTTCCTTGTTATGGTTTGAGGGAGTTCCTTTCTTTTCATCTTCAAATACTTGTCACAGGTCGGTGTTCTACCGATCATACCGGGACCAAGAGACCAAACGAGGAATGGATCAAGAGGAGCAGTTTGAGAAACCCAACAGAGATGAATGCAAAGGTAAATAATCACGAAAAAGGCAAACTTTTTTCCAGTGTAACTTTGGTTAAAGCAAAGAAAACCTTTGAAATTGTGCGCAAAGATTGAGGTTCAATGACTGATACGAAAAATGCAGTTTAAAGTAAATTGATGAGCCTAATAAGCGACTTAGCATGAAACGCTGAATTCTCCCAATGATTCTGGAGAGAAAAAGTATTCCAAAACAAAGAAACTATTTTATTTTTAATCAACAGTAATGCACATGCGTGCTATCCTATGTTAAAGAGGCAGTTACGAAAATGACCTCGTGGGTTAGAGGGAACTAAAGTCTGCATACTGGACCCTTAAATTGGTTCGAGCCTGAGTGGTAGTAGACAATCGAGTTTGAG
>JAOBRD020286171.1:0-22681 GCA_027575215.2 Hydrozoanthus sils | reverse complement strand
AACATGGTGATGATAAACATGATGATAAACATGGTGATGATAAACATGATGATAAACATGGTGATGATAAACATGATAAACATGGTGATGATAAACATGGTGATGATAAACATGATGATGATAAACATGGTGTTGATAAACATGGTGATAAACATGATGATAAACATGGTGATGATAAACATGATGATAAACATGGTGATAAACATGATGATGATAAACATGGTGATGATAAACATGGTGATGATAAACATGGTGATAAACATGATGATAAACATGGTGATGATAAACATGATGATAAACGTGATGATAAACATGGTGATAAACATGATGATAAACATGGTGATGATAAACATGATGATAAACATGGTGATGATAAACATCGTGATAAACATGGTGATGATAAACATGATGATAAACATGGTGATGATAAACATGATGATAAACATGGTGATGATAAACATGATGATAAACATGGTGATAAACATGGTGATGATAAACACAAAGATGATAAACATGGTGATGATAAACATGGTGATAAACATGGTGATGATAAACATGGTGATAAACATGATGATAAACATGATGATGATAAACATGATGATAAACTTGGTGATAAACATGGTGATGATAAACATTTGATGATAAACATGATGATGATAAACATGGTGATGATAAACATGATGATAAACATGGTGATGATAAGCATGGTGATGATAAACATGATGATAAACATGGTGATAAACATGATGATAAACATGGTGATGATAAACATGGTGATAAACATGATGATGATAAACATGGTGATGATAAACATGATAAACATGGTGATGATAAACATGATGATGATAAACATGATGATAAACATGGTGATGATAAGCATGGTTATGATAAACATGATGATAAACATGGTGATAAACATGATGATGATAAACATGGTGATGATAAACATGTCGATAAACATGGTGATGATAAACATGGTGATAAACATGGTGATGATAAACATGATGATAAACATGGTGATGATAAACATGGTGATGATAAACATGGTGATGATAAACATGATGATAAATATGGTGATGATAAACATGATGATAAATATGGTGATGATAAACATGATGATAAATATGGTGATGATAAACATGGTGATGATAAACATGGTGATGATAAACATGATGATAAACATGGTGATAATAAACATGATAAACATGTTGATGAGTGACATGTTAACGTTTTTTAACATAATTATTGACATGATGATAAAGATGACGTTGTTAAACATAATGATAAACATGATGATGAACATGATAAACATGATGATGACGAACATAGTGTTGATGAACATAAATATGATGATGATAGATATGATCATGGTTACGGTTGTGGCTGCAACTTTCACAGTAATTGAATGAGCGATGGAGTAAATGAATGAGCGATGGGTAAATGAATGAGTGATGGAATAAATGAATGAGCGATGGAGTGATTGAATGAGTGATTTAGTAAATGAATGAGCGATGGAGTAAATGAATGAGCAATGGAGTAAACGAATGAGTGATGGAATAAATGAATGAGCGATGAAGTGAATGAATGAGTGATGTAGTAAATGAATGAGCGATGGAGTAAATGAATGAGCAATGAAGTAAACGAATGAGTGATGTAGTAAATGAATGAGCGATGGAGTTAGTGAGAGGTTTTGTGACTGTACTGATTTTGTACTCTTTGATCTGCGCTTCACACATGTTACTCAATCGATGTCTATGCGCGCTTGATTCAGTTAGCAAAATCTCTGACTGCCACCCACGAGGTCTCAGATTCTATCCCCGTCCTTGCTGAGGGTTGAACGTTGGTGCGGCCTTCTTTCGCCACGCCGTCCACGGACAGCCCTGGACGTTGAGCTGTTGATCAAATCTCTCCTCTTCTAGCGGGGGACTTAAAAGAACCCACACATACACTTTAGAGTGGGGTTTCGATCCAGTGCTGTGGTCTGCCCTTTGATACACACGCACACCTTAAAACGAGAACTTATGTGCCCCTTAGTGTTATGTGTCTAAACAATTCGGTATCTGCTCTCATTAACTGTCTGGATTCCCGTTTGACCAGGTGTTATGGACTCAGAATCTGTCACTCAACTTTCACCTCTTTATTTGCCTGGCTATTCTGGACAAGCATCGCCAGGTTATGTTGGAAATGGAGTTTGGTTTCACCGAAATCTTAAGAGTAAGTACGGCAGCGACCAGCGCGTATTTGATTGGTAGTGCAGTAATTTACTCTAGTTATTAACCGCCCCCTGGTTAGTCCAGTTGGTATGGCGCCAGTCTGTCGTGCGGGAGGCCTGGGTTCGATTCCCGGTGCCGGACAGGAGGTGCTGCTTTTAGGTGCTGCGGTTAGACCTCGGATAGGGACATTAAACCGTGGGCCCCGGGTGGCAGACCTTGAAGGTGACCTATTATCTGTTCTCCTGTGACTCCTTAAATCTAAAAACTTAATCTATATACTCTGTAAAAATGCTATTAAACTGATAAATATATATATTTGCCCTTGCAGTTTTCTTTGAAGTATTGATCTTACGAATTTTTGCAAAGCTTTTCGGTTTTCTCCTTTGAGACATCATCTCGAGTCCAAAGAGTGGTGATTAGGTTCAGCAGTTGGAAATCATTTCAAAGACCAATACCCGATGGTTTATAAAACGACTTGCGTATCATAAGTAATTGAAATCTCGGTTGCAGAAGTCCTTTGTTAACTTAGATGTTACCACATCTTCCCCATATACCCAAAATCGTGACGGAAAATTACAAAAGAACTTTTTCAAAAGGTAAATTTTTATTCAATTCACTTTCCTAGTGTTTTGATTGTTAACTTTTAGACTGCACTCTGACTGTTTACAAGTTAGAAACTACCGCCGCCTGGTTCCGCCCAGTCTGTCGTGCGGGATCCCCGGGTTCGATTCCCGTTGCTGGACCTTCACTCAGGACCTTAAAACAACTGAGGTGCTGCCTTTACTTTAGCATCTGCAATTGGTTAGAACCTCGCATCATCTTGGATACTAAAGGACGTTAAACGGTAGGCCCCGGATGGCAGACCTCGAACGGGACCTCGAGTCCTACTGCATGTTCTCTTAATACTCCGTGAATAAAAAGTTTTAAACTGTTTCCCTAAACTAGATGTTTTTTCTTGACAGTATATAAACGACTTGGCGTACCACATCGATGTACAGGAGACTCTTGTAACTGCAGAGAGAATCTGCCTCCAGCTACTCACAAACCCTGATCTCCCGGATGAAGTCCGTGCAATTGTGAATGGCAAGAATGTAGCCGTAATGACGCCAGATTCAGAAAGGAGAGACCTGCTCCAGGCCCCCCATCGGACCTCACACTCGCTGGGAGTTATAACAGAAAATGGTAACGCCAGGGAAGGGCCTGGAGACGAAGCCAATACCTCTGCTGTTTTTGCAGGAAATGAGGAAGTTCAAAACGCTGACAGCATGGCGGCAAATGTCAGTCAAGAATGTAATGATTTAAGCATGACAACAACTAGTGATAAAGAGAAAGTTAGTGTTGCCGCTACGACGAACGAGCAGCCATTGAATGTTGAGCCGTCTTCAGACGATGACATTGTTGTTTTATCGGAGGAGGCAGAAAATATATTTTGAATTGCCTAGGGTGTTTTTATGTGGTGTTTGTTAAGAGAACTATTGTCATTTACGGTATTGCTCGTGACAATTAATAATTTTACAAACACTATCCTACTGTAAAATATATTATAAAATAGTAAAATTGTAATCATAGTGATTACAGTTTCCTCAAATGTGACTGGTGTATAAACTGCTTTAACTAATCTGCAAAACTATCATTGGATAGTTGGCTGTAATCGGAAAGTTACAAGAGCCAATCATTTTGAATCCTTTCAACTTAATCTACCAATCACAAAGTAAATTATAATCGCTATAGCAACTTTTAAACAACTTAAAAAACGGAAAGTTTTATAATGATGATTAAATGGTAACAGGACTTCGTATCGTCCAATACAGTCTCTAATCGTACATTGGACTTCACTCAGTTCTGTTACCACGGTTAATAAGAAACTGACCATACCGTTGTTGTACCGGGTTTTCTCATGAAGATAAACAACTCGTCAACTTATTTAAACTATGTCTTCTGAAGAGGCTGAAGCATCGCTAGGCAGCTTAAGATGCAAACACGGCAACATCGACGACTGGGGCTTGCAAAACACAACACTACTTGTTTACCTTTTGGACCATGTCTAGCTCGTTTGCCCTCTCCTTTTCTGAAGTTACGCTTTGTGAAGAGAAAAAGATAAAGTTGCCTTCGTAAGGATAAAAGAAAATTGAGAAAATTTTCTGTTGGCGTCCTCATTGTCGTAAGAACTCCGAATTTGAGATTTTTACGTTGCAATTTTCATGACGACGGCGTGCAAGTGATCAGCACCGTGTTTCCCAACATTCAGCTGTTGTATTCGCTATGGTTTTTTGCCGCTGTCTTCGGTCTTGCCGTCCTCGCGTCGTACCCAGTGTCCGGTCCCCCTTAGGAATTCTCTCAGCCGGATGATCAAGCTTATAACAATTATCGTTTGCGTGATAATAATGATATATTGACTGTTATGATGATGAGCGAAAAAAAAACAAGAACAACCATTAAAATAGAAACTAGTTATTAAAAAACGGAGTCTTGGTGATTGTTTATTTTTTTTCAATCTTGAAATAACAAAGTAAAGCGCTCATACTTGAACATAATTACCTGGCAGGTATTTTCTCACATTTTTCCCCTTAGACTTAAAAGCGTGAATGCCGCTTCTACCGAGCATTCTTCATGCGTGAAGCATTCCTATTTAGCAGAGGATTTTTTGTTCATACAGCAAATTGTTGAAAAATATCTTGCACCATTGCTGCTATTCACCGATACTTTAATTTCTTTGCCATGCCAATTGGTAGCGTAAGCTATATAATTCAGTATCACATCGTTAGCGAAACTCTCTTCAACGTAAACCAGTTTTTTTATAACCCCGTCTGTCGTTGGTTTCTGTAATTGTGAATCGTTTATATTGGTCATTGTTGTATATTCTAAATATCTGATGAACTGAAGGCAGACATGAGATCTCGTCAAAACCATAGTTCTACTTTTCTTCATCAAATAGTTGCAAGAACCGGCTTAGTTTTGCATGTGGCTACTGCTAATATTACTGACAATATGATGCTCACAAGAAGGGCTAACGCTCGAAACGTCGGCTTTTTCCATCATCTCGCGGCGACGAAAATTTATTTATCACGTAATACTACAAGTTTATGTTACTCGCCGACGCATTCAATAGTTTTTTTAAAAACTATATACCTAAAGTTTGACAATAATGTAGTTTTGTAATCTAAAGAAAGCTGTTCAGTGAGCTGACACATTTACTAACGTGAGTCTGTGCCGAAATTTGGCTTTCAAGGTGGGGGTTACATTTTTCATTTACGCTTTTATCGGGTCTTCTCCGCGGGTCTTTTGCATAGGATCTATTGGACATTAACAAATTTTGTTTCATAATAATAAACGTTGTTAAGATAAGATAGAGACTCTGGGATACCCGTGCATAAAATGAGACGGATAATCATGTGGCGTCGGATTTCCGCGGTTTTAAAAAAATTGAAAGGAGTCATTTTTTGAGAGTCGTGGGGACAATTTGTCAAATTCTCTCATTTATTCAACTCGTTATCAAAGTAAAAAAGGAAAGCTAAATTTGAAGTATTTTTTTCTTTTTATATTTTGTCGTAACAAACAGAATCAGCCAGACGTTTGGTTTTACTGCTCTATTTACTAAAACGATAAAGTATGTTAATGTATCAGCTAATTATTAAAAATGATCTAAATACTGTCGAGTATTGATTGCCTTCCACGCGACATCTCCTTGACAAAACCCAAACCAAAGACAAAATGGTACAAGGAGGGAAGGGCTGAATGTCACGTTACAGTCGACCTAGTTTTGCCAGCGTAGCTTATCTAAAAGATTATAAATTTTGTCAATTTTTAATATATCCGACTACGCTCTTTTGTAATGAGCTACTCTACACTCGTCGCGCCCAAGCAATAAAACCTTTTGTTATAAACACGCATTAGATACTGTACTTAATTCGTTTGCGTGAACAAAATCAAGCAGCAAAACAATTTTCACCAATTTTCTAAATAATACATTCTTTTTGTAAACTTTTACTTTTTACTTTTACATGCTTAACCCGCAAAGGAGCATGGTAGATATGGTAGTGCAAACAGAGTTACAAAATGTGCAACCACGCTTGGAATCCTTTACAACTGTTGCTGTTTGCAGACTCTTTCGGAAGAATCAATTTCAATGCTTTTTCTTTAGCTAGAATAACATTAGGGACTTTACACAACGAGGACTGACGGCAAACACTGACGAAAACGGCAAAAATAATGGTGAATGCAATAGCTGCATGTTGGAATGTACCTTGCTGGCTACCTGCTGCAGCACGGCATCGTCTTGAAACCACAATGTGGAAAGTTTGCTATTGGAGCATTTGCAGCCACGAGAACGACTTTAAGACAATTTTCGCAGCCTTCATTTACATTTAAGAAGGAAACTTTGGTATTTTTCTTTTCACGAAGCGTAATTTAGGAAAAAAAGAGAAAGCAAACAAGACACGCGTGATCAAATTGGTCAAAATGAAAGTGTGTGGTTTGTAAGCAGTTGTCGTCAATATTGCCGTGTTCCTTGCGTACGTTGTATTTAGTGATAAGTGTAGTCAACCATTACAGCTTTTTGTCGTCGATTTCCAGAGACAAATCTCGTGACCATTCATTCCACGAAGCGAAGTAGTTGGTAGCACTGTATCCAGCTCGCTCGAGATTCACAAGAGCATTGGAGGCTCGTGCACCTTTGAAACACCAAACAATTACCTTTTGTCCTTTGTTGATGCCGACATTTTCCATCATCTCACAAACCTCTTGCGAACTCTTCAAGGAAGAGACACCTTCTTTGTGCTCTATAAATTTTCTCCAGTTGATGTATTTGGAATGTGGAATACGACCAGACCTCGGGGCGAAATTCTTTCCATAAGGGGAGGACGTTGTACCTTTCCATTCATCTTCGTCGCGTACATCCAACAAGATCGAGGAGTCCTTCCCTCGGAGAACTTGCTTCACATTTTCTTTGTCGCTCCAGTAAAAAGGTTTCCACTTAACAGTAAATGTGCCTTTCTGCTTTTCTGTTGATGAATCTACCTTTGTGCCGACTGGGTTGGTAGAAGCTTGTATCCATTTCTCCCATCCTCCATCTAACACAGTGGCATCAGGATGTCCCAACAGCTTTAGCAGAAAAGCTCCTCTGCAGCTCGCTCCAAACTGTTTATCGTAAGCAGTGTCGTAAACAACGACGCGCTCATCGCCACAGATTCCAGCATTTCGGAAAAGATTCTGAAAGGTTTCCTGCAACTCTTTTATCCCTGTTTCATCACTCCTTGCAAGATATGTGAATATCTCGTGGATGTTGCAAGCACCTGGAATATGAGCTTTTGCGTAATCTTCAGGGGAGCGGACATCAACGAAGACTGTCTTCTTTTCACCCAGCTGTTCGTTTGCAGATTTAGTGGTTGTCAACCAAGAGCTACTTTCTCCGGAAGGACTTGAAAGTAATCTACGATTACAAAACTGCATTGGCTTTACCCAGTTTGTTGATCTTCGCAGTAAAAGGAAAGACATCGTTTGTTGTTCACCTTTTGCTGAAGCCAGTTACACACAAGAGGAATGAGCTTACGTGTCTTATTCGTCATTGTTTGTGCGATTTTCTCCAGTGTGTGATGAAGGTATGAACGATAATAATGTAAATGCATGACATCGGAGCCAAATATTCAATATTTTAAATAATTTTGTGCACGAGTAAACATTCTCTTCCCCTCCTACTAAATATATTGTCTTCTAAAAGTACAGTAGTAGTTGAAAGTTCGTGTCATGAATCAAGAATTCAAAATTCATGGACGAGAATTCAATTCAATTTAATTTTGAATAATATTGTACAACAGTTTAGAAAACAAATAAGTTGTTTACGAAAACTAGGTATTCTGGAAATTGTAATAACCAAAGGTTAAGTGGTCTAAACATTTTAATCGGAGAGCTGAGCTGAGGCTTTCTCAAGGGTTCAAAGTTTAGATTCCTGGCATTAATTCTTTGTAACAAGTTTCAAAAATCCTTATATTATTATTAGACGTCAGTCTAAAACTAGAATTGTTGCCCTTAGAAAGTTGAACATCCGTGCCACAAAGTTGGAATGTTTTACAAAAAATTATTGTTAGTATGGCGAGGATGATGTCCTCACGTAATTTTCAAGAATAATTAATAAAGTTTAAAATATGGGATGAACAGATTGTTACGTGTTTGTCTTTTATAGTCATTTTGACACAACAGATATGTAACTATAATTTATTGTGTTGGTATAAATTTCACAAGCTTGTTGGAACAAAATGATAAGTTAGTCATACTTAGGGATTTGCTAATTTCCCTTGCAGATGAAGAGAAAACAATGCATATATCATGATCACGCACTTAAATAAACAACTGACAACAACGCAGATTCACGCAAGTTTAGCTTTGAGACATCTCACATGCATCCGAAACTAAGATTTGATGCGGAGTCGTCGAGGAACAAGCCGTACAACGACAAAACGTCACCGTAAACTATAAAGCGACTACTCAAGCGCAGCCATTTCTATTTTGTCTTTAACCTATATCGTTAGGGACTGGAACGAGAGAACGAGCGCCTTGCTTTTGCATCACAAATTTTGAATTTTTTCAGTTTTACTCCTCTTCTCAAAAAACTTTATTGTCTTCCAAACAAAGTATAGTAAGCAAAAGGAATTAACTAAAGTAATTTTTATAACATTGTGTACTTTTTTAAGAGGTTTCATAATCATAGCAGATAGAAAACGCGCGCGGTATCCAAAACCCATTAAGTTCGGCGAAGCACTGGATGATATAGCAAAACGAGTAACCTCATGCATGATGTGTTCCATTCTCATTGCCTTGGCTAATTACGTACTATTTTTGCTCATTAGAGCATAAGAAGTTCATTCATACAGGGTTGTGGTTTACCAGTGATGGCAGGGTCTGTCTATATCGGCTGTTCTATAGCTGCCGAGTTTTTAGCCGTGGCTTACCTAAGAGAAAACGTACTCCACATATCTTTAACGACAAACACACTAACCCAACACTTAAACTAAAGATTTCATGGAGACTTGGAGTTCATGCATCAACATTAACATTATCAAAAGTGTTCGTGACTTTCGCACGCGAAAACTTTGTCACGCATTTTGAGCATATGACATTTCGATGCTTTGTTTCTAAATAATGAAGCAGTTGCTTACTTTAGTTAGAATGACTCAGCCGGTTTTAGAAATAAGTGTGGTCAACCATTACAACTTTTTGTCGTCGATTTCTAAAGACAAATCTCGCGACGACCATTCATTCCACGAAGCCAAATAGTGGGTAGCATTGTAGCCAGCTCGCTCGAGATTCATAAGAACATTAGATGCTCGCACACCCGAGAAACACCAAACGATTACTCTATCCTCTTTCTTTATGCCTTCATTTTCCATTATCTCACAAACCTCTTGCAAACTTTTCAGAGAAGTAGTACCTTCTTTGCATTCCATAAATCTTCTCCAATTGATGTGTTTGGAATTTGGAATACGACCAGACTTCGGAAGGGAAATAGATTCTATGGGAGAAACTTTAATACCTTTCCATTCCTCTTCGTCGCGTACATCCAACAAAATCGAGGAGTTTTTCCCTTGGAGAACTTCCTTTACGTTTTCTTTGTCGCTCCAGTAAAGAGGATTCCATTTAGCAGTAAATGTACCCTTCTGCTTTTCTGCTGACAAATCTATCTTTGTGCTGATTGGATTGGCGGAATCTTGTATCCATTTCTCCCATCCTCCATCTAACACAGTGGCATCAGGATGTCCCAACAGCTTTAGCAGAAAAGCTCCTCTGCAGCTCGCTCCAAACTGTTTATCGTAAGCAGTGTCGTAAACAACGACGTGCTCATCGCCACAGATTCCAGCATTTCGGAAAAGATTCTGAAAGGTTTCCTGTAACTCTTTTATCCCTGTTTCGTCACTCCTTGCAAGGTATGTGAATATCTCATGGATGTTGCAAGCACCTGGAATATGAGCTTTTACGTAATCTTCGGGGAAGCGGACATCAATGAAGACAGATTTCTTCTCACTCAGTAGTGCTCTCGCAGACTGGATAGTTGTCAGCCAGGAATCATCTAATAAAATAGCAGACATTTTTTTTCTTGTCAAAGCTTATAAACATAATCAAACATGAAGAAAGCTCGTTTAAATATTGTTTTTGTTTGACCATGCGCAATAATATGCATGACTCTACACTTTTTTTATATATACATTTGATATAGGACACTCTAACTGATTTTATAACATTGAGGGCAAAATTACTACTAGCTGATTGGATATCAATGGGGACATTTTTTTCATTATTCAGGGCAATATTACTCGGCGCTGGTATATTTCCGAAGTTTTCCGAAGATTTTCCGAAAACTTTAAAGAAGTCTTAAAAATAATTTAAAAACGTTTTTACCCATTTTCCGAAATTTGCGAAGACTTCAGAGTAATCCCAAAGGTTTCCGAACCAGTCTCCGAAGATTTTCCGAAAATTTTCAAAAATCATCAAAATGTCTAAGAAACTATTTCAAATCGTTTCAAATGATTTCCGAATGTTTCCAGAGATTACAAAGGGATAAATAAAATTAGTTAAGCCATGCTTTTTCCTGTCGGTACCTCGAAAAATGAACAATTTCGCCCTCGATATCATAAACGTGCAATCGCATGGTTCCTCGTAAAATTTAGGATTAATTTACTTGTGTTTTCAACTTTTTGCAAATTGGAAAAAATTGAAAACATTCTTCAAGTTAATCCTAAATTTTACACGGCCCCATGTAATTATCTATACATAGTGCGATCTATAGTGCAACTTTCATATGTATTTAACCTATAAACCTTACTGGGTAACGCACTATACCAGCGGAGAAAGAGTCGTAGCCAGTCTAAAACAAGCGGCTCACGTAACAATCTTTTAGTTAGAGATGCCTTCGGTCAGATCAGAGTTGCAAATTACCAACTCTTTTTCGAGTGCCCAATTGCAAAGAAGGTCGGAACAATCAATCATCGGGGTTATAAATGTGAAGTTCTAACGTACAGTTTACGTTTGTTGGTGTCAGGGAAAAGGCAAAGTGAACCCCATTCAAAAGCGGCGGTTGAAAGTCTACAAAGAACGAGCGAGAGTTCGATTTACCTGTTGCTACATCGAATAGATTTAGAAATGTATTTATTTCAGTTTATTCGGTGGAGATTTAGAAAACAGGACTTAAATTGAAAACAAAACCGCCTCCCATTCAAAACAAAACAGCTACTTTCTCTTACTCTCTTTCCAATTGTTTACAGTCAAACCAGCTTTTTATATCATCTTCTAGTTCCAAATGGATGGACGTTTGAATTCAGAGCATTCTAGTACTAAAAAAGCTACGAGTTTTTAATAAGCGTTCTTTGCCTCTTATTGTAATATCAGGCTGTCAATGTGTTCCAGTAAAATGTCATTTGCGTGAACGTAACAAAAAGCGGGGTATATTTTACTTCTGTAGTCAGTTTTTATTAGCGTACAGTATTTTTTATCTTTTCTTTGATGAAAATAAAAAACTTTTATTCAAAACTATGTCACTTGGAACAACTATTTTGCAAATTGCGTCAAAAGCTACAGGTCTTTTATAAATCATTACTAAAAGTATTGCTCGTATGCAAACAAACAAAAACTCCTAACATTTATGGACCCTCCCAAAAAGCTGAAACTAAAGTTGCTTATACTCAACGAAAAACACTCATCACTGGTGAGTTTCCCTACTTGAAATCTTGATGTGTTTATTTCCTCTTATACTTATTTTTTTCTCTGTCTTGTATTTTATCATTTACATTGTGTTAAGTTTTATTGCTGTTAGCACTCGTGCCTCCCTCCTCTGGTAACCTGGGTTCGAACCCCGGGCTCCATGTGTGGGCTGAGAGTTGTCGATCTCAATCTGGCTCGGAGGGTTTTTCTCCGGTACTCCGGTTTTTCTCCCTCAACAATATCGACACCCAGCTAATTTTATCTGACGATTGAGCTGTGATCTGAGGTCGTGTACGGGTCGTATAGTCGCAGCAGTTTTGTGTTTGTGTACCTGTCTCCCTTGTCTGTGTGTAATATATGTTGTAATAGCGCGCCTTTACATCTCGTTGTGCTGCACCCTTCGCAATTCCGTCCATTGCTGCAAGTAAGGACAACTAGCTCGCTGGACACATTCTACTGCATTAAAAAAACAAATCTGAGAACTAGTATTGCTTTCGCCAAGCTTAACAGCTAAGAAAATTTGGTTGCAGACGTACTGAAGTTTTACGTAGATACAGAAACGAAAAGGAAAGAAAATGAAAAAGAAGAAAGAGGAAAGAAAATAAATGACAATGCTACATGAACAATGAAAAAGTTGCTTGCATCAAAATCTACAAGATGAGCAGATTTTCAATCGTTTGCCGCTGATTTGCCGAGCATGTCACATCACCGGCCCTACGTCATCACCACAATGTCTACGTAATCACCAACGGCAGTACGTCATCACCACATTGCCTACGCCATCACCATCGCCCTTACGTTATCACTACGATGCCTTCGCCATCACCACCGGCAGTACGTCATCATCACCGGCCCTATGTCATTAACACCAGACCTGCACTATCATTACCGCCCTACGCCATCATCACATTGCCCACGCCATCACCAACGACAGTACGTCATCATCACCGGCAGCACGTCATTACCACCGGCCCTATGTCATTGACACCAGACCTGCACCATCACTACCGGCCCTACGTCATCATCATGGGGTAGAAATCACGTTTTTCACTGAAATACAACATATTTAAGAAAACTAGAGAGTTTTATTGTACTAAATCAGGTAGAATTGACACTTTACTTTTTAACGTTAAGGATAAACATACAACGAAAAGAAAAACTGTGTTTTTATTGTAGACAACTTGAGAATAAAAGCTCTTCTCTAGCCAGTATTAGTTTGGAATCACGCATCGTTGATTTCATCCAGTAGTGTTTTTAACTGTACTTCGGTATTTTCCTTTTTTTGCATAATATCTCTGACTTCCTTCTCCAAGGCTGCCTTGTCAAGTAACATTGATCGAGCTTTTCGCTCTGAGCTATCCAGTCTACGGTATGTGTCGTCTAACTTTTCCTTCAAATCGCATATCTTGTCCTCCAGGGTGCTAAAGAAAGAAACAAACATTGTATAACTTGATAGATAATGATAATAATGATGATAATAATAATAATAATAATAATAATAATAATAATAATAATAATAATAATGAACAGCCAATGACCAGGAGTCTCCCAATTCCTTTCTTCTTGTATCTAACACTCTAGCACTTTTCTCGAAATCCTAGTCATTCCCAGTAGAGGCGTTCCTTTTTTTTTTCCGGAAAGGACTTGAGAGACCCCAGCTGGTCATTGGCCATGACTCGCTCTCAAGAAATCCAACGGCATAACATCTGCAAGTACAATAAGCAATTTTTTAATATAATGATAATAACAACAACAACAACAATAATAATAATAATGAAAATAATGAGATTAACAGCTAGAAGTAATCATGAATTAGTAAAATGCTTTCGACTAACGACGACATATTTCTGAGCTCTGTTCGTCCCCTTGAGCAATGATCGAACAACTCACAACACCCCGCAAATATTCTTGATTTTAAAACGCACGGGTTTTTAAAACGAAGAACGCGCAGTAATAAATTACCATGAAGTGCGGGGTATTCCATAGTTGCACCTGTCCATGTTATCCTAGCAGCCAAAGAACTAAAATATACTAAAAATTCATATTTATTTATCAAATGTCAAAAAAATAATAAAAATACTTTTGTCAATTTTTTGTCATAAAAAGCTGACAAGAACGCCTGCAAAAGACTGGCTGTGCACGTCCCCAGTTCGCACGTCCTCTCGTCTTGCGCATTTGATCAGCATTTTTCGGATCGTTGAAAAGATCTTTTCCGAGGGAGAAAAACTTATTTTGTTTTTTGTTTTGGCATCACTTTTTACTCCTTTAATGTTAAGACCAAAAACTATTTTACGACGAAAAGATTATTGTATATTTAGGCCGATGAATTAGATGTTTTTATGATGTTTCTTTCCTGCACAATAGGTATATTAAATACCTCCACTTGTGTTTCTTCCACCCACGAACTTTCTTAATCCAAATGTGCCAAAAACAAGTGTATTTTGCAAGAAACTCCTTTCGAAAACAGACTGCAAGTTATAACTGCGTCAATACTTAAACAAAAATGGCGTCCAAAATGGTAAATATTGCGGGTTACACGCCACTTTCTGCCTGAACAGAATAATATTTTGCACAGGCATCCCACAAGATTAGGAAAGCGTTCTCCTTTCAGTCGAACGTAATAACAATTAATATGCTTATTGATGATAATACAATAATGACAAATAATAATGGTGATAACACTAATAGTGATGGTGATGTTAACAATGATAATGTTCAATAACTATAATAGTGTCGCGTTGCAAAACGTATTGTTTTATAAATCTTTTGTCAGAGCACGCGGTGACCTTTTGTTGTAAGTTCTTTTGTTTGCAAATGATAAAGGAAAACGTGAGTTGTAAATTAGCGCTTTTTGACCCTGCTCTTGTGGAATAAGGACCGTCCCGCTTGGCTGAGGCTAAAGTTGATGTTGGCCTTTTGGGCAACAGAAACTGCGGCCGAAACCAAGCGGGGCTGGCTGCTTTCCCCCTACTGTAAAACATCTGTACTGAAAAATAAAGAAAGCCCCAAAGCACTTTGCTACAATAGTATTACTAAAGCAGTATTCTACCAAAGTTTCACACTTGGTCAATCAAACTGAAATGCAATTTGTGAATGGAAAAACGATGCACACGCGCATGTCAAAAACAAATTGTTCTGTTCAAATGTATAAAAGACGAGGAGAATGTAGACACTCAATCTATACTTATACTCCGGCTCGGGTTGTATTTGGGAGTGCAAATTCATGTAGAGATAAATTGCGATTAAAGATTTGAACAAAAAATCTAACGAGCGCCTAGCTAGCGAGCAGTGATTCAGATTAAAGCAGCTCTCACGTTTTCACTCATAAAATGAAATACGGTGAGGGCTTGATCTTTTGATTTTGTCATGTATCAGGAGTTAACTAATGCTTGTTAAAACACAGGGGAGTTGTACATGTATTCCAAAGCAGAAGTTATCAAAGGCCTTGCCTAGTTGGCGTATTATTAAGAGATTAGGACGTTTGTTTGATTTCTTAGTAATTTCATGTCAGCCTCCTCCTCCCCCCCCCCTTTTCACCTCCCCCGAAATAAGAATCAAGGAAAGTGAAAAAACCGTTTCATTCCTTTCCAACAGAGTTAAAAAAGAGCAAAGAATCACCCTCTTGCACCAAATTCCACAACTGTTATTATATTTTCAGATTCTCTTTTTCATTCTCTTTTAGGAGAGAAATGATAGTGTGAAAAATGGAGATTATAAAACAATATAAGCTGTTTTGGTCATCTTGAGAAAGATCAACACTGACATGCTGTGATGTATCAAAACAAACGTTAAAGAAACCGAGGAAAATTATATAAGAAACTAGAGCGAGAATTGATCCCACAATATACCGATTGCATTGCAGGTGCTCTAGCCTCTGGGTTACCGAGGCAACTACATCAACAAGTGGGAACGAACCAACCCAAGACAAGCCAGGCAATTCCAATCCGAGTTCCCCCACACTTGCCAACGCTCTTCTCGGAAACGTGGATTTCACCTTTTTCGGTTTCTCCTGCATTTGCCTTTGGCCGGTATATTTCAGTATGTCAGAGTTGCCTTCTCTGAAGATGATCACGTTGATGGAAACATTCATTTGTTCAATTAGCTATTCTAACGATTTTTATCTCCTTACTTTTCATAAACGCTGGTGCGGCGTGAACCAGTTCCCAACTTGCGCACTCTCTCGTTAAGTCTCTCCAACTGCTGCTGAAGAGCTTTTTCGCGGGCGCAGGCGGCATCAACTCGCTTCATCACCGCCTGCTTCTGCAGCTCAACCACTTGGACTTTTCTTCTCGCTTCCTCATATTTAAACTGAGCCATTGTGATGGACTCTTCTGCATCTTTCAATGCAGTCTCCATCGAATCAATTCTATCTTCCTCAGATCGGTCTTTCTGCCTGAGATCCTTGGAGGAAAAGAGAGAATATTGTTTAACCCAAAAGGTTGTCTGCTCTATTATAGGAAGGCGGAAAGAGTCAAAGATTAGTTGTGGGGTTCCAATGAAAGTGATGTATGAAAACCTACATCTCTACACACGGTTTATGAAATGCTTTTATTTGCTAAGAGACGAAACAAATCAAACAAGGGCCTTTATCTATCAAAGAGCGGGACAGATTCGCGGGTAAACTGATACTGCGCGGCTTCCTCTTTGATTGAGCAGGAAAAAATCTCGGGTAATCTAAGCACGCACCTTTTTCTATCAATGAGCGGGGAAATTCGCGGGTAAACTGAGAACGCGCCTTCTTTTATCAAAGAGCGAGAAAAATTCGTGGGTAAACTAAGCATGCGCCTATTTCAATGAGCGGGAAAAATTCGCGGTAAACTAAGCACGCGCCTTTTTCTATCAGTGAGCGGGAAAATTCGAGGGATAAACTAAACACGCGCCTTCCTTTATCAATGAGCGGGAAAAATTTGCGGGTAAACTGAGCACGCGCGGTCGACATGTAGTTGGCAGGAACAAAGTCACTAATCCGAAATGCATATCAGAAACAATATTCGTCTAGATATCATTCAAATATAAATCTCTCAAAATTACTCTCTCAAGGTTAAGGTTAGGAAGAACAAATGCATGAATCCAGGATTTTTTTCTCCAGTCAAGTTATCTTGCAGTAAAATCAATTTTGAATACTACTAGGATAAGCAAAATATTTATATGTGAAATGGTTCTTGAGACAAAGAAAAACGAAAGGAAGTGGTTACCTAGTGCGATTTCATGTAGCTTTTAGTACACCAGTGTTTTCTTAAAAAAGATTAATCAGTGTTAGCAGATAAAGCTAAAGAGTAAACACAACTTTTGAACTTTGTGTCAGACCGGCCCTTCGCAGTTGTTTTGCTAACCGGAAATACAAAAGCGAGACAGAGGTCTTCGTGTTAATTTACACAATTTTCTCTTGTGGTCTCTTTTCATCCATTTATAAAGCCTTTTTTTGATAAATAGTTTTAGCACCAAGATGTCTTAATTTCACTTTTAGAGCCCTTCTTTGACGTCAAATTGTTTGCAATGTGATATTTCTCACCAGTTGTTTTTAAAAAATGTTAACTCACGACAGGTTGTTTTGTTTGTTTGTTTTTGTTTGCCTAAAACAAAATTTCCTTCTAATCATACTGAGGTAAACTAAAAGTTTTTAGCCAACAAAACGTTTTAACTTCACAATAAAAAGTCATCTTCACTGGTTCATATGTATTGTTTACTGCGTGCAATGCAAGCAGATATAGAATACAAATTAAAGAAAACTGGCTTCCATTTGAATTCACTCGTGCACTTGTAGTATGACAGCGTGCAGTAAACAAGACATCCCTTTTACAGTTAATCAAAAAATGAATTGCAAAAAGGTGACAAAAGCCAAACCTCAAGCAGCAAATCTTCTTTACGTTGACGTTCCAAGTTCAAATCTGTTCTCTTCTTATGGTCCGCAATTTGCGTTTTAACTTGATGTAGTTCGGCCTCAGCTCGCTTTATCTTCGACTTTACATGAACTGCTTGTTCTTTGGCGGTTCCGACTCTTGCAACTGCATCATGTAATTCATGTTGGATTCCCGCCCCTCTTCTTTCTGCCTCGTCAAGTTTACTATGTAAATCATTTATCTTTTGGCGCAATGCATTCATTTTGTTTAACTGAAATGATTTTGTGGGTTGTCAATTGTAAACTAAATTGCAATTATGGCGTCATAGAGAATTACATAATAAAATACGCCTAATCATAGCGTTCTTCATTCATTAATTTGAGTACTGATTGCCAATTAGCGGGAGCCAAGACAATTATAGCTGGTCGTGTTCTTTTGGGAATAACCGTTTTTGGTCGGTAGAGTTGGTTGAATAGTGAAAAACCGTTTTCGGTTGGTTTGGTTAATCAACCATTCCAACCAGCTCTGACCCTGTTTCAATCAAAAAGGTTGGAAAAATGAACTCTGTTGGAATTTAAACCAAACCAGCCAAAACAGGTCTTGGTTGAAACCGTTGGCTCAAATAGAACACAACTTAAGACTCTTTCTCTCACTTGAGACCTATGTTTAAAATCAAGTAGAAGGAAATACTAATGTTTCAATAGGCTTTAGTGAGTCTTCACTCTTCTTTCCCCTGAATAAAATGAATCTTGGAAACTGTAGCTTAACGTCCCTAATCCCCGACGGCTCCGGCAGGGGGTCAATCCCTGGAAGGGCGGGGGTCTTGAACATAGCAGTTATGATGGTGACTTAAAGCCCCTCCTTATTAACTGAGTTATATGCGGCTTTTGAGGACGATAAAACGGACACCACGATAAAACGGACACCACGATAAAACGGACACCTGGAAAAGACGTATTCTCGATTTGATGGACATCTCGATAAGACGGACACTTGGATAAGACGGACATCACGATAAGACGGACATCACGATAAGACGGACACCTGGATAAGACGGACATCGCATTAAGACGGACACCACGATAAAACGGACACCTGGATAAGACAGATTCTCGATAAGACGGACACCTCGATAAGACGGACACCTAGATATGACAGACACTACAATAAAACAGACTTCTCGAAAAGACGAACACTACACTAAAATGGACATCTAGATACGACGGACACCTAAAGAAGACGGACACCTAGATAAGACGGACACTACACTGAAACGGCACCTATATAAGACGGACACCTAGATTAGACGGAAATCTTGATAAGAGTGACACCTAGATAAGACGGACATCTCGATAAGACGGACACCACCACACTAAAACGGACACCTAGATAAGACGGACATCTAAATAAGACGGACACCTCGATAAGATAAACACCTCGATAAGACGGACACCTCAATAAAACGGACACCTATATAAGACGGACACCTATATAAGACAGACACCTCAATAAGACGGACACCTAGATAAGACAGACACCTAGATAAGACGGACACCTCAATAAGACGGACACCTCGATAAGACGGACACTTCAATAAGACGGACACCTCGATAAGACGGACACCTCGATAAGACGGACACCTCGATAAGATAGAAACCAATAAAACGGAAATTTCGATATAAAATCGACACCTCGGACCTCGGGGAATAACTAAGCCGTGTTTTCTATGTTTGTATTTAACTTTTGTCATCTTTCTTCTGGTTTTTATTTACTAACGAGTTTTTAAAATTTATAGCAGAAAAAAACTAAATGGTTGGTTAAGACCTCCTGGACGGCAAATAACGTGTTTATTTTTTCCCCCTATGTTTTCATGTTGTTTTCTTTCTTTTTAAAGGCCTATGTTCAGACTGTCTTTGTTCAGCAGGATAATAAAATTCACTGTCTCTATGAAAACTTTATTCGTCGGATATTATGTCAAAAAAATTCAAAAACTGTTTCCAAATGTTAACGCTTTATCAGCTAAAACTTGCAAAACTAAAAAAAATCAGAACCTTTTGAGTTTAGTCGTCTTTGCTTGTCACGAAGTTGCTGTTGATGTTTGACCACGGGCAAGATCGTAAAATTCCGCCCGCTCAGGGAACCAATCAGATAGCAGGATTCATTTCATCTTGCCCGCTCGCGCGCCGAAAAAAAACCCTTTTATTCGTTAACCTCATTTGCTGTATATATACCCGTCGTAAAATACTGTTTTACCGCTCAGACTGAGTACGATTTATATGTTCGCGCTATCAGTGTAAAATTTTTAACAGCTAAAAAATAACTTTCGTTCCTCATTTCCTCGAGTCGATCTGTTTGTGTTTTGATTTTATTCATAAATCTAGCAAATTACTATTTTGTTTGAGCCCGAGTCGAGGTGCGAGTGTTTTAAAATGCTTAGAAACCGTCGAATTGATTGATGCTATGTGGGAGCTGTGTATAACTTGAAGAAATATCCTTTCTCCGAGGGGAGTTTCCTGTTTAAAATAAAAGTGAGAAACAGTTATTTTTTGATAGACAACAATAGTCAAAATAGTTCAAAAGATGTTGAAGATTTTTAGTGTCTGGTTTATTTTTAAAACCTTAAACTGGATATGAGCACAATTATTGACAATTCTTAAAAATGTTGCAACAAAAGTCAAATAAAGCTAGGCTAATGTACCAAGGCTATAGCTATTTAATTGTAACAAACAAGACTTTTGTAAGAGCGTAAAATCTTTAAGTCGTGTCCCACAATAATTAAATAAAAATCACATTTTAATTGCTTTATTGGGTTGGCGTGCGAAGAGTAAAAGTTTGCCAACATGGCGAGCTGGCGTGGGCTTCAAACCACAAATATAAATAATTGTTTTTTACTGCCTCCTCAAAATTATTTCAAATAACAACAGGGCTAAAAGAAGCGTTCATAAATCGCTATAACTTTTCCTTTTGTATCCTAACCAAAAGCTTTGTAAAGATTAGCAGGAAGTTACCTTTATAATACGACGTGCACCGTCTAGGAAATAAACGCGTTACTTTAAAAAAGTAAGGCTGTGGTTTTCTTCATGAATAGCAACAAATTTGATTTAGCACTCGTGTCGCTTATCTTTGTTCGTGGTTTTTCTTCTCAAATAAAATGATTAAGTGTTCAAGTGACAATTGAAATGTCAAATCAAGAATGCTAGCTTCCCACGTGTTCAGTATTTCGCTATCATGTTATAAAGCGGAACAGACGCGACGCTCTATTTTGGTCAAATCCCGAAGAGCGTCTGTTCGTTTATCTTTGAGAGTGAAAACCCGGAACTAAAGGTAGGACTAACTAAAGAATGAAAATTTGAAAATTTTTTTGGCAAGTTAGAAGAAGAAAGTTGTTAAAACAGTTTTTACTAGTTAGTCTGGTAAAAGCTGTTTTATAATTTTTCAAAATACACACTTTTTTTTATAAGAACCAGTAAATTTCACCACAAATTCTTTTTATTTCTATGTGTACTTTTAATCGAATAAATACTAAGCAAAACTGGTGTTGCAATACATGAATCATTGAATGTACTAGAAAACGGATTGTAAGGAACTTCAGAGTTCAGGGCAAATAAACGTGTATAGCGTATAATTTGAAGCAATGATTGATTAAAGAAGAAAAACTGCGAACCATTTTTTTTATTCGTTCTGTTAAAGATCGAATCTTCAGCTTGTTCTTAAATTTTAGCCAGCCTGAGCCTCGTTGTTCTTATAAAAAAATAGCGTGTACTAGTCATACTATAACAGCCAGTTCAGTAGAATTGTTTTCCTAAGCTTTAGCAGTTTTTGACAAGCGGAAAGAAACTAAGTTTTATTTTGTTTGGTAGTTAATTGTTTTAACTTTCTTTATCTTGATACAGTTAGGAACTTTGATATTTTAGCTAACACTAGAACAAAGTGTTATAAAGAATTGTAGCCGGCGAAGAAACATGTTTGTTTACTTTTCGTTTGAAACAAAGAAACTACTTGATTAGAAGTTGTCAAAAATTTATAAGTATTTCAAAATTACAACTTTATAGTTATAGAAAGCATTAGCTCAAAATCTTCTTTCAAACGTTTGTAAAATTTGACTGAGGGGAATGGTATGAGAAATCATTTGTCTTCGCGTTAGCGCCACTTGCTTTTTTCTCTGATGCCAAAAGCGTACGATTTTAATTCATACATTTGATACTAGCGGGGAACATTTCTAATTCAAAATTTATATCAGAAACTTTTAGTCCGAATACAGTGAATTGACATGAACTTTCAAAAGCTTCTATGAGGCTGTGTTTTAAAAAGTAGGTTATCTAACTAAACTTTAATTTTAATTTTGATATTAAGCAAGTATCAATTTTATTTCAATCATTCCGAAAGATAGAAAGAATTATGGTTAAGGAGTTACTAATTGATAGAATTATAGACTAGTAAAAGTATCCATCAGTCTAACAAGAATTTAAACGATTAAGAAAACTTATTGAATATAAAGCCCATAATTATAAATGTTGAAAACATTAAAAAAATTATGTTTCGACTATAAACTAAATGTCATCACCAGAAATGAGCTTTCGACATTTGTAGTCTTTATATTAAATAATTTTACCATTTATAGCGAACTGATGTCAAATGTTTAAAAAAAAAGCTTGAACTGAGAAGTTTTAAGAGTACAGGTTGCGTTTAGCTTAGTCTTAATTGTTGTTATTGATGGGCACGTTAGATAGAGAGAGAGAATGGACGAAGGAAATTCAGTAGTGCGGCCAAGTGATGAATGACGAATGAACCGTTTCCCAGTCACAAAAAGCGTCAGTTAAAAGAGTAGTAGGCACTGGTTGGGATAATTTCTGCTATTACCTGGTTCTTTTTTCTTTTCAAAAGTAATAAAAAACGGGGGGGGGGGGCTGGTGAAAAAAATAGAAATAAGTAAAAGAAACA
>JAOBRD020286066.1:0-22684 GCA_027575215.2 Hydrozoanthus sils | reverse complement strand
CCCCCCCCCCCCCCCCCCCCCCCCCCCCCCCCCCCCCCCCCCCCCCCCCCCCCCCCCCCCCCCCCCCCCCGCTGCATACACCACCTTTAACTTAAATTTTACATAACAATTTTTCTGATATTCTAGATAAATATGCTGCTGATATTTGGTGACTTTTCCTAGAATTTATCGTGGATCATATTTTAGGGAATGCTCTGGGCTATGGTGTTTTGTGTTTCCATGGTAACGGTTGTTAGACAAGTTTTACGTAAATTTTTCGTAAATTCTGAATTATAAATAAAAGTTGATAGTCACAAATATATGTTTGAAATATTAAATTGTTATTTCAAAACCTTATTGAGAATTATGACGTCATAGATATTGTGCATTATTTTGCCGACACATCATCAAATTACTCATTCGAACCGAACGAGATGTCAACTAGTTTCGTTTGCTGCCAGTTCGTTTTTTACACTTTTTGGAAATATAATTTGAGCAGACTCGTTTGAAGCCATAAATCAAAAGTAATAGAGGGTTAGCAGATCCTGCCAAACCCTCCCCCCCAGTCTAGTTAGAGTTAAGGGCAAAAATATTGGGAGGGGGGAGGGGAGGGGGTGGAAGGAGGCGAGATGGTAAACTTCATCCTCTTGTTATAAATAATTTATCTCCTTAGCAATTTTTCTAATATTTGCTTTAAGTCAGGAGAAACCTTAGTTTTAATAATTTTATATCAGCAAAGGTTGCCTAATACATCATTAGTTGTCTCGTGTTTCATTTGAATTGCACCGCGAGCTTTCTTTTGTTTATGTTCGGAGGTAAAAATAATAATGTTCACTCAACTCGTTTTATTTGACTCTAAACCAACAAACGATCCTATGACTTCAATATGAAAAACAGGCAAAAATCTGTCTTAGACTTTACATTGCAAAATGTCTCAAAGTCTTTCTGAGCCCGCTCTTCAAGGCGCTAAGACACACGAATAGTTTAAAGTAAGTTACCAGATATTTGTGTAAAAGTACAACATGAACATATTACCTACCTCGATCGGCTTTCTGAGGAGCACAAGTTTCTTAGACAGGAGTTGGTTTACAACATTCAAATCGATAAACTTTTATAAATAAGCTTTCATAACCACGAGGTGCCAAACTTTCCGGCGCCATGTTTGAAAACTGTTGTAGCTTTAATTTGCATATGATTAAAATGGAGTTTACGACATAGCACATTTCATCGTGACCTCCTTTGTTTTTTCTTGTCTTTTGTGTACGAGACATCTGAAAACAGCTTTGTAATTGTTTATCAAAAGCGGCCGACGATTTGGCGTCTGTTTAGTGTTTGCTGGTTGGACCCATTCTAGAACAGGCAGCTCTGGTCGGTTCTACCAACACAACTGAGTGATTGTGTATAAGAGAAAAACTGTGCAAAAAGAGTTTTGGATTTCATTTGATTGAGAACTATTTTACAGGCAGATTTTTGTAAACAGTTGTAAAAACGCCCTTGATCAAAATCGCTTATAAATCGAGCCATATAAATAATGAAAATAATACTAGTAATACGGTTTTTTTTGTAATCATTACTTACAGTAAATATCTCTGCCGGGAAGCCAAATAAATTTTCGTTTTTGTTACTGTTGCTGTCACCATTAGTAGTTAAATAAGGCGTGAGCTTGTAATCTGTAGTGTTATTCTAATTACTGTTGTGACTTTTATCTTTTATTCTTAATATTAACACTGTAAATTGGCATTAATTGTTTTAAGAAAATTATTATTTATGATAGTTAACAATTATCCCCCGAGGGGGAGGATAAGGCCGCATATATTGATTTATATTTTTAGCGTTATAATTAAGCATTAAGTATTTACCAAAAAATTGGGAAAAAACAGCTAACTATGAACAGTTTTCCTATTTTTAGCGCGCGCGGTTTTTATTTTTTCAGCAACACTTACAGTTTATGTCTGTAGTTGTTTAAATTTCCAAACCATTTCAAAACCAACAGTACAGTTAACAACTATCCCCTGAAGGGAAGGTGAATAGCGAGGGATGTAGCAAATTAGACGCGAAGCGTAAATGGGTGGCTCCAAGCGTAATAAGGTTGGCTGTAAGCGTAATAAAGTTGGCTCCAAGCGTAATAAGGTTGGCTGCAAGCGTAATAAGGGTGGCTCCAAGCGTAATAAAGGTGGCTCCAAGCGTAACAAAGGTGGCTCCAAGCGTAGTAAGGGTGGCTCAAAGCGTAATAAAGGTGGCTCCAGGCGTAATAAGCACTAAGGGTAATAATGGCTCCAAGCGTAATAAAGGTGGCTCCAAGCGTAATAAAGGTGGCCCCAAGCATAAGAAAGGTGGCTCCAAGCATGAGAAAGGTGGCTCCAAGCGTAATAAGGGTGGCTCCAAATATATTAATGGTGGCTCGAAATATATTAAGGGTGGCTCCAAATATATTAAGGGTAGCTCCAAGCGTAATAAAGGTTGCTCCAAGTGTAGTAAGGGTGGCTCCAAGCATAATAAAGGTGGCTCCAAGCGTAGTAAAGGTGGCTCCAAGCATAAGAAAGGTGGCTCCAAGCATAAGAAAGGTGGCTCCAAGCATAATAAGGATGGCTCCAAATATATTAAGGGTGGCTCCAAATATATTAAGGGTGGCTCCAAATATATTAAGGGTGGCTCCAAATATATTAAGGGTGGTCCAAGCGTAGTAAGGGTGGCTCCAAGCGTAATAAAGGTGGCTCCAAGCGTAATAAAGGTGGCCCCAAGCATAAGAAAGGTGGCTCCAAGCGTAATAAGGGTGGCTCCAAATATATTAAGGGTGGCTCCAAATATATTAAGGGTGGCTCCAAATATATTAAGGGTGGCTCCAAATATATTAAGGGTGGTCCAAGCGTAGTAAGGGTGGCTCCAAGCGTAATAAAGGTGGCTCCAAGCGTAATAAAGGTGGCCCCAAGCATAAGAAAGGTGGCTCCAAGCGTAATAAGGGTGGCTCCAAATATATTAAGGGTGGCTCCAAATATATTAAGGGTGGCTCCAAATATATTAAGAGTGGCTCCAAATATATTAAGGGTAGCTCCAAGCGTAATAAAGGTGGCTCCAAGCGTAATAAGCATTAAGGGTAATAATGGCTCCAAGCGTAATAAAGGTGGCTCCAAGCGTAATAAAGATGGCTCCAAGTGTAGTAAGGGTGGCTCCAAGCGTAATAAAGGTGGCTCCAAGCGTAGTAAAGGTGGTTCCAAGCATAAGAAAGGTGGCTCCAAGCATAAGAAAGGTGGCTCCAAGCATAATAAGGATGGCTCCAAATATATTAAGGGTGGCTCCAAATATATTAAGGGTGGCTCCAAATATACTAAGGGTGGCTCCAAGCATAAAAAGGGTGGCTCAAAGCGTAATATAGGTGGCTCCAAGTATAATAAGGGTAGCTCCAAATATAGAACCTCAATCAGCTTAGTGAAATCTGCCAAGAAGCTAACTGGTAGGCCGTAATCGTGTTGCTAAATGCTAAGCATACAAACGAAGTCATTAGGTGCGAGGTCGTCGGCGAGAAACAGTAAATAACTCGAAAGGGGAACAACAAAACAAGGCAGAAAGTAATTAGTCACGCGGTTTTACGTCATCAACCACCATTTTGAATGGATTAGGGTAAGTGACCTGCCCGGCCTTATTTTGAGACTCAAAAATGTATCTTTATTCATCACGTCATTAAACCTGGTTACACGAATAGTGAATTAAACGTTTGAATAATGCTGTCACGTGATCACGTTTAACAGAGAACCGCTGATATCGAACATTAGCAACTCTTGTTGTAAGCGGTTTGGGAATTTGCACTTGAAAAGACATGTCTGAGAAAAGAAAAACGAGCATTGCATTTCTAGGTATTTTATAAGGAGATTGAGTGTATTTTTTGCACCCTTAATTCACTTATGGAGCCGTTATTATGCTTGGAGCCTACCCTATATTATGCTCTGAGCTAGTTATTATACGCTTGGAGCCACCCTCATTACGATTAGAGCAATTATTACGCTTTGAAGCAGTTATTACACTGGGGGCCAGTTATTACGCTTGGAGCCAGTTATTTCGCTTGGCCATGGAGCCATCATTACGCTTTGAGGTAGTTATTACACTTGGAGCCAGTTGTTACGCTTGGAGCCAGTTATTTCGCTTGGCCATGGAGCCATCATTACGCTTTGAGGTAGTTATTACACTTGGAGCGAGTTATTACTCTTGATGCCAGTTATATATATTACGCTTGGAGCCCATTATTATGCTTGGAGCCAACCTTACAATTATGCTTTGAGCCAGTTATTATGCTTGGAGGCGGTTATTACGCTCGGGCCACCCTTATTACGCTTAGAGCCATTATTACGCTTTGAGGCAGTTATTACACTTGGAGCCAGTTATTATGCTTAGAGCCAGTTATTACGCTTGGAGCCAACCCCTTTTATGCTTGGAGGCAGTTCGGAAAAGTGGCCACAAAACGCGCGTTGGGTTTACTCCAGCCTTAATAATAAGCAAAAATCGATAATTCAAAATACGACAAGAAATCGTGTCAAAAGTAAAAGCTAATGCAGAATTCAACTGAAAATGTTACTTTGTTTCATTGCATTGTCGTTCTTAGGTTTCTCGAAGTTCTTTACGTGCTGACGTCAGCACTAAAGAGGAATCCCATATTTAAAGTTACAGCGTTGTTTTCCAATATAAATGACCAAAAATATCATAGTTGATAGTGGAGCTCCCTACAGGAGGTGGTACCGTGGGTGGGACTCTGCTCTCCTTAACCTACACTACAATGAGTGGGTTAGGGGGGAGCAGAGAGGGGGAGCTCTATTTGAACAAATTTATAATTTTTTTTGTCAGCAAAAAATTCTAACACTATAGTGATGATTTGGAGAAAATGAAGTACTCATTGACAAATCTCAGATCTATAGCTGCATTTGTAACAGAGAAGGGGCCCCACAAACCCTTTTAGACGACTTGGCTTAAGGCGGGAGTTAACCCAAACTTTTGTTGAATAGTGAGGAAGTTGAGAAAGATATTAGAATAAGAATATCGAGTAAAATCAGCAAACCGTTTCTCCTGGCAAGGGACTACTACATGCTTTGGTTTGAGAACAGTTAGTTTTAAAGAGTTTTTTTAGTTTGGTGATTTTTTGGGAAGTTTAAAAATTATTTTTGAAGTTAATATTTGAAGAAAAATAATACAACTCAATATTCATCCAAAAATTCTTAAGATATTCAAGCCGACTCTCCTTCATTCCATCTGCATTTAAGCATAGGGATTTTGTAGATTCAAACCATGGACAGAATATCAGAAGAAACATGATGATTACGCTTGGAGCCAGTTGACTACGCTTTGAGGCAGTTATTACACTTGCCGCCAATTACGTTCGATGCCATTATGTTGCTTTGAGCCAGTTTTATGCTTGGAACCACCCTTATCACGCTTAGAGCATCTATTATGCTTTGAGGTAGTTATTATACACCTTGAGCCAGTTATTACACTTGGAGATAGTTATTACCCTTGAAGCCAGTTATTACGTTTTTAGGTAGTTATTACGGGCCTGTACCGGCACACCTCCCTGCTACACAAAAGTGTAGTCTTATTTTAAACCCAGGGAGGGATATACGTACTTCTGGGTTACAAAAGTAGGGACGACCTTCAGAAAAGGGAATATAGGGAGTACCCCCCGGGAATACCCAGGGATTTTAAACATAACTACTGACAAAACACATACAGCCTTTTAGTAGTTCTGTTTATTCTCCAGCTAACCCTTTGACCTCAGTTGTCCTGTAGTACCAAACAGAACTCAATGGTTTTAAACAAGTGAAACGTGAGAGTTTCTGTTTCGTATCTGCACGTTAGATTTTAAAAATTTACAAAAAAAGTATCCTTTGCTTTGATTTACCGTTATGCATTACTAACCTTTAGGCATGTTTACATACAGATGAGTAACTTGCCTTGGTGGTGTCAAGAAAATAAACAGCTTGTGTTTACAAGCAATTTTACCAACCTTGATTCCAGGGTAACCTAGTTCGTTGTTGCTTAGTTCCTAAACAGACAAAATGGCAAAAGAAAGGCGCATAATGATGATTAGTGCTCTTCTATTCTCATTAGCAGCTGTTGCTTCCACTTCCCAAGGTTGTTGCTTCTTATAATCACTTTTAGTGTTGCTTCTTTATATTATCACTCTTAACGTTTTACGCATATCACGAGCCGACCCGGCGGTTAACAGCCTTTAACGCTTTGCATGGCAAAAAGCGACTCGCCTGGTGAGTACTGTTATCATGTGTTACTATTAATAATTACCAAATTGAATATTATTACCATTAATATTATGAATTTTTTGTTTTTTTTTCTAAAAAAAGTGCTATCTTAACGATGAGTGTCTTTGCCGGATCTTTTTTGAAGTTTCTAGAGTTTTTTGAGCGTTCTGCAATATATATTTCTCTTGTGCTCTCTGAATTTCCAAATCAGAAAGAATCTGTTTGTGGTTTTGCTTCTGTCGTGCAAGTCTGACTTTTAAATCCTTTATCTTGGCATCCTTGGAGCTAAGAATATCATCCTGCTTCGTGCAAACCTCTTCCATTTCTTAAAACAAAAGGAGTCAGATTAAATAGTATCAAACTTTGTTACAGACTCAACATTAGGAAACACAAAAAAACTCTTACTGCTTTCACAACAAGCAGACTTGTTCCTTATTTATTGGCTCTGTTTCTAACTTGTGTGCAAGGGGTGTGTTGATCAAAGGCTGGTTAATAATCTTGGGTTAAAAAAAAATTCAAGGAAGGAAATCCTCTTTCCAAGGAAAGGTTTAAGGTTCTCATAAAATACTGTCTAAACTTGTAAACTCCAAAATTACAGCTCAAATAAGTCTCTGTAAGGTTGGAAACAAGATCAACTATCAAACTAATCCACCTTTGGACAACTGGACCCAGAAGTCTGAGAGGGGTTTGGGAGAGAGAGAAGAAGAGGAGAACTGGGACCTCTGGTATAAAGTTCATCTCCATTGATGTAAACATGTTTGTCATACTTTGTACTTATTCCCACAATAAACAATAGAAAATTCTTAAAATTTTCAAAATTTTCAAATCTTTTCCACATGATATTTGCCAACACAAAAAGTATTTCATTATAATAACTATTGCAAATAATTGAAAAACTTTTTTTCTTAAATTTTTCTGATGGCCATTTTTTTTTGCAGGCTAGCTCTGTCTGCATTGTTTTGAGTATATATTCTCTCTTCTCCTTTTCAGTAAAAAATTATAAAAATATCAATTAATTTGATTTAAAAAACATTTTGCCTGGTAGAAGGTCTTGTTTGAGAAAGTCCATAACTTATTTCTCACCTTCACATTTGGTCTGCAGTTCTTCTTTTTGAGTGGCCTCCTCAATTGCTTGGTTTTTAAGCTGTCCAAACCTTCAATGGAAAAAAATAATTTTTAACAACACAACAAATACGGTTTTGAAACAACCTCCATAATTTCCAAATTGAATTCTTATTTAGTCATGGCTTGACAATAAAAATTTTAACTTATTCACTAATCACACCACCAAACCAAAACCATTAAAATATATGTACAGTGTATATGTAAGTCGAACTTTTAAGACATGAAAATTGGCCTAAAAAATTGACCTCAACTTATACATGAGGGAGAAAAAGTAACACCCAACCAGATTGCCAGAAAATCTCTAAACTGGCTAAAGCAAAAGGAGTCACACGGCAAAAGGAATCAATTACGGCAACAACCTCACTCCTGAACAAGGTCATGCACTGTTTTGGTGAAAGCAATGATGAAGACTTTCTCAGCTTTTGAGCTTTAATCACACAAAATGGCCTCCTTCAGGAGCCACCAAATAAGAAGGAATGACCAGTCATTTGCCATAGATTAATGTATGATAAGAATTGCCATCATTTTTATTCAATTAGTACCTCTTCTGTCTGACTAACAAGTTTGCTACAAACATTGTTTTTATGCACTAATCTTATTACTTTACAATTCTCAGGATAACACTTCACTTGCCAGTTTTATGGCGCCAAGTTCAGAATCCAAAATTTCCAGGACTGACTTTAGTACTATGACATCATAATGAATTGGTCCAGCATTGTAAATAGACCTTATTCATAATTGACCGCGATTATTTTAATATATTATTTTGTCTTCATTCAAATTAGCCCTACTAGCCTGATGTTCTTGAGTTAAATTTTCAAAACAATCATGGTACATTACCCAAATGAGGCTAGTTGGGCTTATTTGAATATAGACAAAGAAATCAAAATTTCCATCATTTATGAATAAGGTCTATGAGAGTAAAAAATTCTTGTAACTTTATTTGTCTATAAAACAAAAAGTAACTTGACTTACGCTGCTTCAAATGCAGCCTTTTCTCTCTGCAGTTGTTTATTTAGTATATCAATCTCACCAAGTGCAAACTGAAGTTTCTCCGTTTCTCCTGTTAACTTTGCCTTGGTTTTTATGTGCTCAAACCTTTCCTCCTGAAGAACAAGATGGTATAAAAAAAAAAACCCAAGGCCATGAGGAACGATAGCTATGAAATGAAGATATTTTATACAACTAATCATTTCTACATCAAGCAAAATGTTGGCAAAGTCTCTCAACCAGAATCTATCAACTTCATCATTTAACAGTTTTGATGAACGTAACTCTTGGTAAATAACAACATAAAAACACTAACTGCTGGATAAGACAACATATTTCGCTGTCATCTCAACAACTTCACCAGGTTATACCAAACTGAAGGTTAGTTTTTTTGGATTAATAAGAGTTTGACTTTGTTTTTACTAAGGCCCGGATACACCCAAACTGCGCTTTGTGGCAACTTTTTCTCTTGTTTCTTACAATATCTCAGTCCAAGATTTGAATGTACAAACACAGATGGAATGAAGGAGAATCAGCTTGAATATTATTTTTAAGATCTTCTGGATGACTTTTAAATATATTTTATTATTTGAAGATTGGTAATTTTAAAGAAAATTCTGAATTTGGTGAATTTTTGGGAAATTTAAAAACTACTTTTAAGTTATTATTAATTGATATAAATTTGCCAAATCATCCTCAAACCAAAGCTGTTCTAGTCCCTCACCAGGAGGAACGGTTTGCTGATTTAACTCATTATTCTTCTTATTCAAATATCTTTTTCAACTTCCTCACTATCCAACAAAAGTTTGGGTGTACTCGGCTTTAACCTCTTGTAAACATATTGAACCTTTATTGTTGTGTCACAGTCAAATAGATTTCCAACTGTATTGTTTGACCTGATGTTATGGCAATGAAACCTTGTATTATCCAGTTAGCATTTTTATTAAACTTAACAGTTTAACTAGGCATTTTTTCTTTCATCATCATCAAATTTTACTTAATATTTGATCAATCATGCTTTTTCATAACTCAAAAGCATAAAGGGATGAAAAAAATTAAGATGTTCATTGTAGATTGACTGCATGGCAAGGGCTGGAATGGTCTGAAACACAGACTGCAACAAAAAGAGTTGAATAAAAAACTGGGCTAACACTGAACAGTTGGTTAACACCAGTTTTTAACATTATAAGAACTTTTCTTCTCAGAGGAAAACATACCCTTAACACATTCAAGCCTCATTTGCAGTAATTCCTTGTGCGAAATAAATGTTCTTAAAACCTTGCAAAGTTGGAAAAATTTTGTCTTGATGAGATTCAACAAGGCAGAATCTTATAGTTCTCACTTTATTTCAGCAGAAAAAGGCTGTCCAGAGTCGTTTGAACATGACAGAAACATCTAGAACTCAGTAGTACCAAATAAATTATTAATAGTGAAATATTGAATAAATCTTTTATAATATTAAAACACTGCCACCCATATTTGTTGACAGAAATAGTTCAACCTTCAGACATGTGTTTTGCTGTGTTAAGCTCATCAGTTAAAGAGATGTAGTGCCAGTGAGAGTGCTCTAACCAATATGGGAGTGAGCTTTACACAATGCTTAAAAGCAACTTCATCATCTCCAAAAGATTGCTCAATTCCACCGAAGTAAAAGAGCCAAATAGTTCAATATGCAGACATGTGTTTTGCTATATTAAAGCTCATCATTGCAGCTATAGAACTCTCTATTGATGATTGGTCAGCTTGATGTGACATACATGTAACTAGTGCTAAAGAGCTCTTATCTTGGTTAGAGTTTCAGAGCTTTGCACATTGAAGATGTATTAAAAGAAATAGGAATGTTGTCAAACAGTCTGATCTCAGCTCATCCTAATTTGAAGCACATAAAAGAAACAACTTCTGTCTAAGGTGAAGTAAATTTTGAATTTTTTTTTTTTAATCTTGAATAAACCAGGAGTATTCTCCTTTTGGAAATTCTTATTTGAGTCTTGAGAGAACATTTATTTAAACTCACTTCTAACTCCCTTAGCAAGTTGTTGTACTCCTCTTGAGAAATGCAGTTCTCACTCCTTAATGACTTGTAAATAGAGAAAACAAACCAGTTAGTTAAACACTGAATGGATGTTTGTAAGCATTTTGTATCACAACTTAGACAATGACATCAGTGATAGATCTAGGACATGTAATTGCATCCAGGGATGCAATATTTTCGATTTGGGCACAAAAAATTACCGTTTATTTTTCAAAACTTACAAAACTAAAATTCCCTCAAAAATCGCTGTCATCTTTGCTTTTGCAGTTTCTCCCAAAAGAACATAAAGTGGGCTCAGCTTTTGGTCAAGTGAGCCTACCAAATTTGCATAAATTCATATCGTATCCATCATGATCAGGGTTAAATGAGATTTCGCCTTTGCCGTGAACCAAAAAAAAAACTAAGTGGCAAATGATTAAACAAACTTTTGAAAGACAAAATTTACTTGCCATTTCACCCAGAGCCTCTATAAGTAAGTCACACGAGAGCAACTCCTTCGCTGCGATTTTTAAGAGACCTATGAGCGTGCCGTCATGCACAATAAAAATGATAAAGCCATGCATTCTGACACCAGTAAACTTTGTGGTGAAATATCTGAGCCAACATCACAGTTTACAGAACAGATGGGGTTTCTGAAATTTCTAGATGAAATTTGATCCTTGGTCATATTGTTTCGTATATTCATCTTCAAACTATTGTATCGTGTGCTACAAAGCTTTTTTCCAAGCTGCCAGTGCCACTGTTTTGACAAATAATGCTGTTTAGCCAATGGACTAGCCTGTAATTAAGCCAATGAAACCAACAAACAGTGGATTTCATTGCCTAAATTAAAATATGCAAAATAAAACGAAAAAACATAACTATTCATGAATATTAATAAGGACCCTAAAATCCAGGAAATGGACCCCCATTTTTAACAACAAGGGGTACAATGGACCCTCACTTTCCAGATCCTAGATCTATCACTGTGACATAATCATAGTATTAGAAAGAGAAATTAGTGATCTCAACTTTGTATACGCTTGTGAAAACAGTGCAAAAGAAAGAGTAATTATATAAATTATAATAAGATTTCGTGTAAAGTGAAATAAAATTGGGTGGAAGTTTATCTCCGGGCCCTCAAAAGTTTCTCAAAAATCCTAAGAATGCATGTCTCAAATGATGCAAAACGAAATACGCATTTCAACAAGGCAGAGGCGAGCCTGCCTTCATCAAAAATATTTATGCCTAAGTTTAAGATGCTTGGGTTTCATCGATCAAAAATGAAAAATATTCTCGCTGTTTTAAGTGCTTGAAAGATATGTAACTCTCTGTCGTTCAGATACGTTTTGCGTATGTGCGGACCAAAACAAAATTAATTCATGTAAATAATAGTCAACAAAACAGTTGGAATGGCAAATTGCTATTTTTGAAAACATACCGTTGCTTTCAGTTTCGCTAGCGCTGTATTTTGTACTCGAATTAAGTCCTGAAGCTGCCTGTTTACAATGACAAAGGATGGTTCAATCCCTTTTTCACTATCGTCCGCCATCTTTGTTTGAAACCCCGCCTCGCCCCAGGTTCTCATGGAAAGAATGACGCGGTCGAAAAAAGATTTCTCCGAGTTTCCTTGGAACGAACACGTTTTTACAGTTTGCTTAGGACTGACTGAATATGGTGGGTGAAAGTCCGCTTCGAAAATACCTGAAGATGGCTAAAAGCCTTTCTGGAATAATTGATCCATTCTACGCAAAAAATTAAAAATATCAAGAAACTGTGGCCAGCCCCAAATTCAGCGGATGACCAGTATTAGCAAAGTTGCAAAGTATCGTAATGATTTCCCAAAATCTAATGTATATATGGTGTTTTGAAACTTGATTTCCTTCCCCTTTTTTACGGAGAAATAAAAGGAGAAAATGGAAACGAGGCTGGACGGGCGTGCCCGTCCACTATACTTTTCATTGGTAAACTGTCCAGTTTTAAACCTTCATACCTCCTTCAAATTGCAGTTAATCTCTATGGACCTTTGTAGCTTACTATGCTGGAATTTACTCCGTAATCGTTTTCCCGATAAGCTGAACAGATTTTGTGCCTTGCTAGCGCGAAAACAGCCTATTTCCCCGTGTAACTTGCAGTTATAAGTTTCAAGTTTCTAGTGTCGGTAGATTGTCAGTGCACTTACATCAACATATCCTTGTAAATTATGAGTTACTACAAAATGGGTTCAATTTCTGATTATCATTAGTGCTAGAAAAAGTTTGCTGGTGCCGAATTTGGAAAATGTTAATGGTATTTTCTGTTTTTCTTAGTTTTTCACTTTTCACTTTATCATTGTTTTTTCCAGAAAACAAAACAACTGATCACAGCAGCATCACATGCATCAAATCAACCTGCCTAACTTACTATGTAAACTGAACTGACGTGTCAACCTGGCATTCAAAATTCAGGCCCCAACTAATTATTTCAATTGCACCTTTGGCGGTCCTTCAAACCCCAAAGCTAAACAAAAGTGTCAGTGTACATGGACCTGTTCTTGTACATTCGACTTTGTTTAGTTCCAGCTGGAAGCATGCAGTCAGTGGAACATAGCACATGAGGCTGGTGCCGTATCTATAAATAAAAATGTAACGTTTGCACAGTGAAAAAAGCAGAAACTGACGTGTGTTTCGAAACTTGTAGAACCCTCAGTTTCGTACTCACGCCATGGCTATATAATGTGTGTCCTGAATCTAGGTACCTCAAAGTTCAGCTCAGACGAACTTGATAAGCTAACAGAGCTCTACATCAAGACCGACAAGAGTTAACGCACCATTTCAAAGGCAACAACCTACCAGAGGGAACAGTCGAGTTCCATGGTGTTTTACCTGCGCAACGCCTGTGGCGTGCCCAAGACTGTTTCATCTAAAAACCAAAGAACTGGGAAGACAAAACTCATCACCATAACAAACGACGAAGTTCGTTTGTCAAAACAAGATATCAACAGCATGACGCGAGAGGCAGAGAAATACAAACAGAAGAAAGTCAAACAACAAGAAAGATTTTACGCAAGGAACAAGCTGGGAAGTATTGCGTTTAGTGTGAAGCATGCCGTTGATAATCCTTCATTACAGGGGAAGATTGATTCATACGACAGGAACCGAGTGCTGGTGGCTTGAAAACAAACCCTCGACTGACACATACGACTTAAAAGAGAAGGAAGGGTTGCTTAAAGACAACATGACACAGAATAATTTTTTTAATTTTCAAAAAGAGCAATATGAAAACATTGGCTTACCAAGTTTGAGAAACATACGATGACATGTACGCCTATAGATACAGCTTGTAGACTTTCCAATTTTTTCCACTTAAAGTTCCATGTACGTATACTTCAGGTCACGTGTGCCCACCTCAGTGCTCAAATTAAAGAAAAATTAAAGACTGTTTTAAAACATTCATAAATGCTAGAATTTTCGATAAATTAGCAGTTATGGACCTTTTGGAATCAATTTTAGACGGTCTGAGGCGAGACGCGCGTGACCTGTCATTTTGCTGGGATTTTGTGGGAGAAAAATTTGAACTATCTGGGCGTATGTTTTCTTCGCATGTTTTTCAAACTTATAAAACCGAAGTTTTTATCGTTCCCTTTTTGAAAATGAAAAACTAATTTCGTGTCATATGCTCTACGCACCGGTTATAGTCAAGATTGGCAGAGCAGAAAACTGGAATGTGTTGTTCCCAAGCATCTGGAACACGAAACCTCGTACCCAAAGAGCCTGGGTACGAAAACCCACTTGCACAAGAGAAAGTTGACCAAAACGAGACAATTTATAATTGCAGATTGTTTCAAAATAATCTATGTAGTATAAAGCTTATAATCGTTTTTATAACAATCTAAATATTCGTTAAAGTCTCTGCAGTTAGAAGAAGCAGTTTTGATCGTGCGAGTGCGAATGTTATCGATACGGGTGCCTGATGTTTCGACAACAGGTTGTCGAAAGTTCAGTCACTGTAGTCCTGAGAGGGGCTGGTGTCGATGCAAATGACTGACGCTTCAACAAATGGTTGTCGAAACGTCAGTCATTCGCATCGACACCAGTCCCTCTCAGGACTACATTCACTCGGACGATGCTCAAACCTTACGGGCAAGTTTTTAATCTGTTGCGCACTTTAACCATTATCCATTCGTGTACCCTGCTCGAAACGATTTGAGCAAGTAAAAAAGAAGTATATTCGCTAAAATTTCAAGCGGTTGCAATGCACACCAGGAAATTTATCAGTCAGTTAAAGGTTTCGCCAAAATTTGTGCTTGTACCAATTGGCTTTGCTTTGAAATACAGATGATCACAATTTACATAGTATAACTAGCTATTACTTTTAAAAAAAACTCGGTTTAGTCCGAGGTTCTGCTGCCTCCATTTAGCTTTGAACCTTTGTAAAAGATCACGTTAAAAGACTAAATTTGATGAAGTTTTACGATTCGACATTGTCTAAAAAATTGTGTTAGGCTTTGCTTTTTGTTTGATCTGGAATGCCATTGCTTGTTATATGTGCTTGTGCGAAGTATAAATGTTTGGAAAGAATAATATACGAAGTGTTATAACTAAAGTACTTTTTTGGTATCCGTTTCTACTAAGATTTTGCTACATGTAACCGCGCTTTCTCCCTACCAAACCACTCCTTCTAAATGGCCCTTACTCCAGTTCTCCATATCTAAAATAAGCCTCGCCTTTGAACAATAAGTGGTCACGCGAGTTTATTACAACTTTATCCTTTGTCGTAATTACGGTAAACTACACAGTTCTTTCTGCTCCATTTACAACCACAGTTAACACACGGACTGGTTATGAAAGCTTGTAAACCTCAAAAGGGAAATACAAAGAATGTACTGCAAGTGTAAAGATTTTTTGTTTCAGGTGTTAGAGACGTTTGTTGACCTGCATTTCAAAACGTTTTGTGTTTTGTGTAGGGCCAAGACCAGAAAACAAAAGGAACGGCGAACAAAGACATAACCATTCCCTGTATTAATTATTGCAAAATAAAGCAGATATAACGCGCGTTCTGATTGGTTGTGGGTTCAATACGGATAGAGTGTATCTGCATGCGTCTTCGCGGGGATTTATCGGCTTTTTAAGCAGTTGTCTCGTAAGAATTGCAAGAAAAACTCGTCCCGGCCTGTTTTTCTCCACTTACTTCTTTTGCAAGCTTCAAACTTCACGCGTTTTATCTATCATTGAACAGAGCGCGCGCTCGTTTGAAATTTCTATATATGAAAATACAAAAAAGCAAACTTAAAATAACAGTTTTTGGCGATTGATGCGCGAAACGTGAGTCAACAAATGTTGAATATGTAGAATACTATTTTCTTTGGTAAGAAAGCTGTGTTCTCGCTTAACATTTTGCTATATTTATCAAGTGGACAGAAAATTCTCCTCAATTTGCAAAATTACATTCTCTTTTTTAGCAAACTAATTGTAAGCGAGGCCCCTGTAAACAAGCGGGCCAAACCAAAAATAAGCAGCAAGAATATGATAAAAGCCATCATGATGACGTAATGGCTGATACTCGTCCCAATCTCCAGCCAGCTGCCATGGTCTCTGACGAGGAAAAAGAAATGCAGTCCCATCAAATCAGTCATTACTAGGACAAGCAAGAACAAGCTGTGTACTGGTACCTGTAGAACCACGTGGATAGCATCGAGTGTGCACGTGACAACGATAAACGGGATTACGACCTTACATAGCAACAGGGAGCCCATAGTGAATGGTGAAAACACGGTCAGGAAACAGTAAACCGAGGCTGGGTCAAAACTGTTAATACTTGCAATATTACCTGTACCATAAAAGGCTGTAATAATGAAGAACACAAAGAAGTAGACACATCTTAAATCTTCTAAGGTTAAAGGTCTGGTTGCCGGGTTGCTAAGCCCCTCGGTTAGGATCCTCCAAGCAGGTCTGTGGGCCAGGTAGGAGGCATCGACACTCAGTTGCATGTCCAACAGAGATTCTAAGGATCTGAGTGACAGTCTATGTTCACAAACAAGCCATGCCCCCATTAAGAGTGACAGCATCAGAAAGAAAAGCCCTTCGTACGCCGTGCTCATCAGTAAATATGCCGACATAAAGCTCATTGTGATACTAACTAGTCTTAGGGCGAGATTACTCGAGCTGAAAAGGGGCAGTATAAACGAAAAGAGCAAGATAAACCAACTAGTGAGACGGTTTAAAAGCGGGACGCCTTTCTTTATAGCTAGACTCTTTGCCGTACTATTGACAATGTATACCGACAAACAAACAGTCACCGCTTGCAATAATGACAGTTGCCACGTCTTTTTGAGTTCATCTTGTAACCCGTCTGAAGACTTATAGCAGAAGACTATCCCCAAGGTAACAGCTGATAGGAAGAGAAAGCCTGCAAGGGTTATTAGGCTGTAATTAGCTTCTCTGCCAACGACAGGGAGCAACGGGAAGATCGCCAAAGTTAAACAACCCACAAACCAGGAGCAAACAAGCCACAGGCTGGAAATTCTTAACTTGGTGGTGAAAGGCCAAAGCGCAAAAAATACCAATCCAACGCTCAAAAGCTCTCGTCTGAAGAAACTCAGAACAAGAATTTCAACGGACAAAACGCCAAATGCAAGCACAAACGCCACTTTGCTTTGCAAGTTATTAGCCAAAACATACTCCAAAGTTGCAGCGATGACGTGAAGCTTTTTTGCCACGTGGTTCCAAAACAAGAATGGTAACAGGCAGTAGAGGTAGTACATCCTTGGTGCTGACTCAGCAATCAAGAGCAGAAACCCAAATGCAGCAAGAACCACAAAGAAAAGATTGACATGGCGATCTTGAAACAATGGCCGTAAAGGTGTCTTGGTGCTTTTTGCTACTTCCTTCAAGACGTTTGAGTGCTTTTGAATGATCTGTAGGACGATACTGGCGATCCAACCAAGAAAACCCATTGTAACAACAACATTGAGGAAAACACGATCATAGTTCTGATAGTAACTCAATCCCTCAAGGGAAAGCTTCATGAGCTCTTTGCTAAGAGCAGAAGCTTTCTCGTATTGCCCGTTGCGAAGAAATTCCTTGATGTCCCTAACCATTCCGATGTGTGATGCACCTGGGCAAAACAAGCAATAACTTTCAGCTATTTTCTGTTTTTCACGTTAAAACTGGGATAACAAAAGCAAGGGTGCCTATTCCTAACCCCTACTTTCTTACCTGAACAAGGAAATGATCAATGACTACGACTGTAAACTTTCCCTCATGGTGCTTGAAACATATTCCACTAGGGTAAACAACACCCTTAAAAACTTTTCCCCAAAAGTGCCTAGAATTACCTTTATGGTGCTTGCTACTTTTCTCCAAGAGTGTCTAGAGCCAGCCCAAGGGTCTCTGGAACAATCCCCCAGGGTGTGCGGAGACAACCTTTAAGGGAGTTTGGAGCCATCCCCTGGGTGTCTGAAGCCAACCCCCAGGGTGTCTTGCACAATCCTCCCCAAGTGCCTGAAGCCAACCCTCTGGTTGTCTGGAGCCAAGACCCAAGGTTGTCTGGATCCAACCCCCAGAATGTCTGAAGCAAACCCCAGCCGAGTGTCTGAAGCCAACCCCCAGGATGTCTGGAGCCAACCCCAAGGGTGTCTTGCGCACTCCTCCCCAAATGTCTGAAGCCAACCCTCAGGTTGTCTGGAGCCAACCCCAAGGTTGTCTGGATCCAACCCCCAGGATTTCTGGAGCCAACCCCAAAGGTGTCTGGAACCAACCTAACCCCAAAGGTTTTCTGGAGCCATCCCTCTGGGTTTCTGGAGCAAACCCCCAGGTCTGGAGCAATCCCCCAGGGTGTTTGGAGCCGACCCTGAGAGTGTCAAGAGCTAAACCCCAAGGGTGTGTGAAGCCATTCTCTCAGTGTGACAGGAGCCATACCCCAGGGTGTGTAAAGCCATACTCATACAATATCAACAAAATCCAACAGCAGAGTTAAGAAATTTCCTATTATTAATAGTACTTACCAGCAAGTGGCTTAAATGGTCTGAATATCAGAGATGTCCTTCTCCTGTACTCTTCTTTCACTTCATATTGTGCCAGAATTTGTCTAGAATTTGTGAAGAGGTTCTCAGCAGTATATTTGTCCGAGTTGTTAAGGTAATCAGTGGGCAGAATACCAACCGAGTTTAGAGGATAATTTACACCTAAAACAGAGTTGACAATGTAATAGTATTAAAATTAGACATCCAAGGCAAAAGCTTCAATGAACAATGGTTAAACTGAAGGTTTTTTGATAAGAAAGTAGCACTTGAGCCTTTCTATGAACAAAGTTTTTAGATGTCAACAAAAGTAAGTTGTTACTCAATCTCAACACTGAATATTACAATTTTTACTTTTCCCTGAATTTGGAATGACGTTTTGCAAGTGTAAATGGCTAGAAAAAGCTGTGAAAAAAAGTCATCTTCTTGCACAAGTAATGAGGTCAAGTATCATAGGACATTGAATATTGGTATTCTTTGTTGATCGTTTGGATTCAATTCTTTAAAACAGTGATCTTGTGGATGCAGGAAGCCAAGCATGACTCAGAGAACATCAAGTTTTTCATAAAAAAGAACTCTCAAGAAAGTTAAAGGGGAACTCCAGGGAGGTGAGCAAGTTTGATTCTAATGAATGCTCGGGATTCCAAGAACTAATTTGTTATAAGATTTCTGGTAAATTGGCATTTGAAGTGGAGTTATTTTCTTTCAAAGTCAAGTAAAAATGTAAATGAACTGATGGCTCAGAAAGTCATCAAGGTAACTTCAAAATACGTCACCATGTCAAATCTGTGTCGCAAAAAATCCTTTACAGCGGGAGCAGAAAAAAATGAAATTTTGTAACGAAATTATAATTCTAGTTTAGAAGCAGTGCAAGTTTGAAATGAAAACCCCTTGAAACTGCTGCAATCTTTGTTGACCCGTTACGTCGCAAATAACTGCTGACCCTCGTAACATGGCTCAAATCTTAATAAATGGCATAAGTTCAGTTTGGTTTTTTTTCACAAATTTATAGTAAAATATCTCAGTTGTTCTAGAAGTTGAGGGTAATAAATAATCAAAACCATGACCAAAAATATTAAAATAGCAGAAAAAAAAGCAGTTTACTTTTTCCCTGGAGTTCCTCTTTAAGTGCTACTTTACAGCCTGGTGTCATATCTTAGTTACAACTTCAACCAAAATCACAAAATTGTTAGCAAATTGGATTATAGCTATGACTACTGTAATCAAAGGAAAACAAATAAACTACTAACCAATAAGAGAAGCCATAAGAGGTGCAATATCAGCCTGGTTTACATCAGACCTCTTGATGTGTGCAAGTTTCCACAACTCTGCCAGATCATCTTCACTTTCAGCTGCTGGACGAATTGCACTCCTTATACCTGCCCCCCATGCAACCAGGGGGGTAAGAGTCTCATGGGCGTGGCCAGCTCCATGTGACCCCCAGTTTGTCATGCCATGGTCAGAAGTCATTATGTAGGCTGTTTGACCATCATGATCATAGTATTCTTCTATAAGTTCAAACATCTCCTTGATCCCACTGTCAACAAAGGCAATATTCTTGAGATATTCATTGGAGGTTGGTCTGTGGGCATGTCCATTGGTGTCAATACCTATAAACAGAATCATACTTCTAGTCACAGTTCAATATTAAATAAAATAGTAAAATAGTAGCATTTGGCTCTCTATAAAGTAGCAGAAAGGAACATCACTTCTTCTGCTTTATTGGAATTGAGAAACTTGCACATTTTAAGCAAAATGGAAAGATTGATATCATAACTCCCAGGTAATGGTGCCAGTGAGCAAACTGGTAAAATTTCAAATGACAGATGAACAACCATTATTAACCTTAAAACTTAAATGGTGAGTCTTAAGACAACAGTAGTGCATCTTTTTTTCAAAAATAGCAAAGATGACCTTAAAAACTTTGGTTGCCATGGTAATCATGCATGCTTAATTGCCTTGTCACACATATCAAAATGTTACCCTAAAACCACATCCAGGCTTCATCAGCCCTCTCCTATGCAAAGTAAGAAAAACAGTGGTTTGGAACTGTTTTGCCCATTGGAAGAACTCTTTTGGATTTCATTTAGTTCAAATTCAAATTGCTTACCTAACAAGTGGAGAAAGAAAATAATTTGGTCGTGGCTAATCATCTCCTTTAAAGTCTGATTTCTTTTTGCTTGATGCAAAAACTTTTTCACCTCATCAAACACCCAGCTGTCCAGCTTTGAGGCGTCTTTGTCAGCAAAGTCTTCCTCATGTTCCTGGTACATTGACACAAACACATGGCTTCCACTTGCACCTTTTGCAAACATTGGAAGAATATCAGGGCTCCCCCAAGCCCATGTGAACTGACTTTCATTGAAAGTTGAGTCAAATTCTACTGGATTTTCTTTCCAGCCTGCAACAAAACATATAAATTATTAATCATTTATTAATTATTAAACAACATGTATTATTTGCTGTTAACATGAATTTGCAGTTGAAAACAACATGTATGAATTTGTCTCTCTCATTACACTTGAGTTGAGACTGAGGTTAGTTGATCTCATGGTTCTGATACTCAGAAAAGTTTCCGTTTTCATGACAGATATCTTCATTGCAGTATTTGTGTGATTAGCACCCCTGAATCCTTACCCTAAGAACCTGTGTTTGAACCCCAGTTGTAACTAAAAAAGCTAAATCCTTTCTTGAGCAAAGTGGCTCATTGAGTGGTGTTTATCTCAGGTTTTCATAGTGCTAAGTGGATTGAGAGTATGATTAGACACCAAGTTTAATGGAAAGCTTTAACATCAATTCAGCTGAGGTTAGAACACAAAAGGGTTAAATGTTTTATGACATTGAATTACTGAACACAATGTTCTTGTCAATTTCAACATTTAATTACTAATTGCTTTCTAACATAAAAAACCTTGTTGCCTTTTTGTTCACTTTTAATAGAAGACAGAAAATATTGTCACAACTGGTCTTATATTATGGATTATGTCAGAAGTTGTCTGCATGAAGTGTCTGCACAAATGTCTCAAGCATGAAGTCTGCCTGGTACAGTGTCTCAAGCATGAACTCTGTCTGGTACAGTTTCTCAGGCACAAAGTGTCTGATACTAACAAGCCTCAAACGTCTTCAATTCATTTAATGAATTAAAAGTTGTACATATTTCATTAGCGAGTGACAAACTTTATCTCTATGGATGACTCTTCAAATTGATAGAGAACATTTAACGTTTTTACCCAAACAGTGCACCCTTTAAATTTTTTTAGCTATTACACTAACTACTGTTCACAGATCGGGTAACATGTACAGTTTGAGTTTCTTTCAAGACCACACCTTGTACACATAATACATTAAATGACTTTCAGTCCAAAACTAGTAAATAGTTATCCTACAAGATAATTTCTAGTTTTTATTTGGGAACTGTGAACTAAAGTTATCTATAGACTATTTAAAACCTTTCGTAACATTTAAAAACTCACAATAAATGCCACTACACCCCTTAAAAAGAATAAAACCATGTCATGCTAGTGAGAACATTACCTTAGTTTGTCGGTTTTTAGGGAAACATTACTTGTAAATTGGTCACACAAAAGCATTTTAATTAAAATTAAGTTGGGTCTAACCTTTTGCAACTGCACTGACGTCTTCATAGAATCCTGCAATTAAAGCAACATGTCCGGGTCTGGACTCTGTCGGGACTCTTGTGTGTGAAATGCCCCAACAACCGGTATTTTCTACGATTTTCCTTAGGAAAGGAGAACGCGTTTTTCCGTCTTCATTCAATTCGTAAAACTTGTCGGCACGCAAGCCGTCTGCTACAAATAAAACCAACCGTTTGGCGGGAGGTTCAAGCCGCGATTTTTGTGGTGTCATACCATGAACGAGAGGCGACGTAAAATAAATGTCGAATATCGAGGCCAAATAAATGACATGAACTAGCACTCCGGAAAGAATTGCCACAAAAGTTGATTTGGCCGCCATCTTGGTTTGCTGATATTGTAACCGCTGACATTCTACAACCAAAACACGGGCTCACTCATTGGTGAAATAAAAAAAAGAATGTTTGATTATCCTTGACTTAAACTGTACAAGAACAGTGAAGCGCAAATTGGCGTGGTCTAAAACAACTACTAGCTACGAAACTGTTTTTTGACAAAAAGTAAGAACAATTTAAGCCGGGGGGGAAGGTGGGGGGGGAAGACAGGGGGTACGCGCGTACGCCCATATAACAAAAAATGTGCAAGGCTGAATACTGCGAGATATTAAACACGTCAGTGAAAAGATGCGATTAGAAGATCGGACAAAGCCAGATTTTGCAGTGCCAGACAGCTGTTTCGTCCTTTTTGG
>JAOBRD020285960.1:0-22698 GCA_027575215.2 Hydrozoanthus sils | reverse complement strand
ACTACTACTACTACTACTACTACTACTACTACTACTACTACTACTACTACTGCTACTACTACTACTACTACTACTACTGCTACTGCTACTGCTACTGCTACTGCTACTACTACTACTACTACAACAAAAGTCTTAGTTTCTGTTTAGCTCTGATTGCTATAGGTTTGGTGAAAAATAAATCTAGTTTAGATTGCGGTGTTCAATTTTCTGTCACTATTTCTATGTCAGTTGCGGTTTCCAACGCATGATAGGAATTTCTGCTCGTAAAAGCGCTTACAATTTTCACTCCATTCTCAGTTCACTAAGTATTTTAAACCATTATAAGCCACTTGAGCTGTTGCCTATTTAACGAATTTATGTCGGCAAGATTAAAAGGCCCCAATGCGAGCACAAAGTGGATTTTTTGTTCGGCTCCCGCGGCGGGTTAAATTAAGAAAGTTTATTTCCCTCTGATACTATAGTATCTTTATCAGTCCACGTCCGATTAATGTCTTTACCAAAAAGGGTTATACATCCATTTCAGTCCAATCGGGGAATAAGATTAAGGATTTCCCCAGAATATAGAAGTGATCGGTTACACTGTTTAAGCCTTACCGATCCATTTATTGGCATTTAGCCCTGTTTGTGAGGCGCCAGCTTGCCGCGCCGGAGGCCCGGGTTCGACTCCCGGCGCCGGACGGACCTTCGTCTCAAAATCACCGAGAAAGTGCTGCCTCACCTTTAACATGGGCAAACGGTTAGATTATTGCGTCTTTTAGGAGGACGTTAAGTCGTAGGCCCATTTGCTCGGTCTCGAAATAATAACACTTAGTAGATAATCCGGTGTTGTGGTTGTTAAGTGTGACCTGAAAACACTTCGGTTTCTGAGCCGCTAATAGCGCATACTACCCAATACCTACTAACACAAGTACTCAGTACCACTACCGCCATCACTGTGTTGATTTGTAAAGCACTCTTAATCATTAACGTGCAAAAAATGCGCTCCTACAAATGCCAAGGATTAGAAACAGGTCGTATATTCGCTTGACTATTATTATCCTCAATTTCTGAAAAATTTTATTGACTCGTTCGTGTTTCAAGATCACTAGTCAACGCATAGCTGCTTAATTTTTGTATTAACCGTCTAGTAATAGCCGTTAAATTGGCCGAGCGGAGACTGGCGTCTGCACGCAGGCTACAAGATCATAGAATACTTTTTAAGTTTTACAATGGCCACTTCTGTGAGCGACGCGTGTTGATCCTACTTACTCTGATTTTAGCTTAGAGTCTTTTATAGGGTTTATTGTCATAAAAAGAAGTGTACAAATGCCTTATAGAAAAGTAGTACCGTAGCAGTAGAGGAAAAAAAAGAAGAGGAAGGAGGGAGAAGGAGAAGAAGAAGATATGAACAAGAAGAAGGAGAACAAAGTTAGAAAAATGGAGAAGATGAAGAAACGCTATGTTTAATCTACATTTATTTAAAACCATACTTTTTTATATTCGTTTGTAACGAAATAAAGCCCAGAAGATATTAAATGTGTTATGTATGTTACTGAAGAAACGTACACCACTTACATAATTACGATAGATGTTTGGTTTGCGACTAAACAGTTTAGATTGTTTAAACTTTTCTTATAAAACTCTCTGTGCACTGAAATGATCATGAATTACTTTTTTCCCCATTCATCTCTAACTGTTGCGATCGTACAAATATATTAACGTTGCGCCTTGCGGTGAATTGTTAGACACGCTAGAGTCTTGTTGGGACGCCGGAAAAACTTTCTTAAGCCAAAGCTTATTATTTTTTTAACACATGAGAGGTGAAAAATAAAAGTTTTATTAAAAAGTGCGCAATGGTGTTCGCGTGTGGTAATTACGGAAAATTTTGAAAACTGACATAAAAACGCGCTTTACAAAGGCAAGAATTCTTAAACATATTTTCTCAGACGTTTAATTTGAGAGTTCTTTGATATCTTTCATGGACAAAGCAACCAAAAACTTTACACTCTTTCATAACTAAAACTCCTGTCTCTCGTTGTCTTGTTGTTGAACGTTGTAGTTCTATTCTCAAACTAGTAAAGGAGTTTTGTTCCTAAGAAAAGCTTTCGTTAAAAAAACATCAAATTTCTGAATTGTAAAATCAAAAAGCGATGGCAGTTTTGTGTTCTTGCCAAACAGAATCTCGAAGTATTCCAATTTGAAATGACGGGTTAACAAGTTTTACTAGACATTGAAAAATCAAAGAACTTTACTGGAATTTATTTATGTGCAACAGGATTTTAATTAATTTTAGGCCCAAACGATACTAATGCGTTTTTATTTGAAAACGCATCGTTTTCGATGCGTTTTCACCTCGCAACCACACAGCAATGATCGAAAACGGTGACATTTGAAAAAGCATCGATACGTTTTAGTGTGGTCTGGTGGTAGCATGAAAACGGAACTTTTCGAAACTGACGCTGGTCGTCTTGATGATGCCATTGTTTGAACACTGGTCTCGCGCTTGCTTGACTGTTTTCAAAACCGCATTCGTGTGGATGGGTGAAAACGAAGCGAAAACGATACAAACAAATCTTTTGCTCCGTTTTCACAAGGTGAAAACGATGCGTTTACAATAACGCATTAGTGTGGTTCGGGCCTTAGTTGGTTTTAATTTAAAAATTGCAATGAATGCAAACACGTGCAAAGCTGAAGTAATTTCAGCGCGCCATGTTCAAACATAGAAAAGTGAGAAATGTCTTAAAATTGAATTGTTGTTGCCTGCAGGGCTTTTGTATCGATAATTTCTGGTCAGGTCATTACAAGTGTTCAGTTAACTATTAAAGCTGTAAGCCCTAGAAATTACTGATCTGTGAGGAAGAAATAAACAGATACTGAGATTGATACAATGAGTCTGATTTCATTTTCGTTGATATAGCCCGAAGTATCGCGATAAAAAAGGGTTGCTCCATCGTCATTAATTGACTGTGAATGCTCTTCATAAATAAACTCTGCCATCCCTCTGACCTTTCGCCAAAATAGGTCACACAATGTTTTAATTGGCTGCGTTTACCATGTCGTCTCAAGTGTGGCTGTCGCGATGGCATGAAGCGAAAATGCAACAACAACACGAAAGTAAGAATGAAAAGAGGGACGACTTTTCTTTTATAAACGATGAAAAATACAACCGATTCCAAAATACTTCATCAAGGCTGGATTGTTTTATGTAAAGCCTTTAAGGAGACCAAGAGCACATCATTTCTTGAGAACGTGCAAGTATCTTTAGCTCTTGCAAATAAGCCGGAAACACTTTTCTCCTCTTGGATTTCGTTTCACTTGAGAGTTGGTTGCGTTTGCTTTTATCAGTTCTAGTGAGCTACGTTTGGGGTCAAAAACGTGAACATAATCTTAATACCAGCCCTTCATAAGTGTTAAAAAGCTCTATTTTAACCACGCTATGCCGGAGTACGTGAATCGGTGGAAACGCCTGAAGATTTTCAGATATTTGAAGAAAATAACCCACAAGAAGTTCAAATTAAAAAAAACTGTTGTTGTAACATCGACTTAAAGGCAGCCATGTCGGGCAACGAGTAGACTCTCTAAAACACATTTTTCGGCCAATTTTGTTTTGAAAGCCCTAAAGGTTCTACTTGAAATAATTACCACCTTGGAGTCGACTGGGAGGCAATCACTAGACAATGTAGACAATGCCAATGTTTAAAAACATGAATCAATTTATAAGTAATTTATTGAGATATTTTATTTTATTTTTAATCAAAGTAGGGTGTATTTGAAAGGAAGCTTCGTGCATTCCCACTCCCGGTCCTCCAAGGAAATACTGAGTGTCATAATAAAGGGCCCCCCTCTCCCCCAGGAAACCCCAGTGTCGTAATACAGGTCCCCCCTCCCCCAAGAAAATCCCAGTGTCGTAATACAGGTACCAGTGCATAAACTTTATGCGCCTTTCTGAGCAACCTGCGCACGAATTAAGTCTTTCACGAAGCTTTGGACGCGCGGGAAATGGGGCGAGCAAAATATGTTGTCCCCCACCCCCTTCCCTACATTTTTTTGCCTGCCCTATTTCCTGCGCGTCCAAAACTTCGTGAAACGCTTACTAAGCAGTCTACTTTTTGAGCGTTAGCCCGAGTCAGGCAATAGTCCCTGGGACGGGGTTCAAACCCAGGACCATCGGGACAGACATTTGTGTTACAAGGCCAATAACGAGCTTGCTGTGCATGGAAAATCAAAGCGGTAATACCCTCGTTTACAGAGCTCTCACATGGAACTCTCTCATTTTTTCAAAATCTAATTGACAAACGGATAAAAATAGCTTGAAAAAATTATTCGACGCAACGTTTTCAATTTTTTTGTTAAGCACTATACTTGATCTTTTCAATGGAACTAAAAACGTTAGCGGGCAAATTATTGTGTGGTTTTCTGTTCAGGTGCCTTCCGTTACATTAAATGTATTAACCGCAGACCCCGGTTGTACCCTTGTGCTCCCATGTTTCCACTTCTTCGTTTCTTTTTTGTTGTTTGTTCTCTTTCATCGAGTTTTCGGTTGCCGATTTAGTCGTGGTAAAAAGGCAAAACGAAAGCACAGCAATGGTGTAAAAAACAAGTAAGCAAAGAGACCCCGAGCGAAAAAAAACTATACCCTAGCATTAAGTTACTTTGATTTTTTCTTTAATTCTTTTTATTTTTCATTCCCAGGATAGTGTTTTCACATAAATTCTCTGAAAAAGTTTGGAGAAATTCACTCATCTATCTAAAATAATTTTTGGTTATTCTCAAAACTAAACATTTATAAATAACTTGTTTTGTATTCTAAATGTAAGGAGAATTTAGATAGATAAACTACACAACTACACACCGTTTAGTTTGTTTTATTAACCACTCGAAAAAAAATTCATAATTTTGGCCAGCATGTAATCTTTTCGTTGACTTTTTATTTCTATTTCTTCAAAGCTTGAAACAAAGAAACCACCCATACTCAGGTCTACGGTTTTTAAAATTGGTCCGAACCTACACACATGCGCATGCGTAAAACCGGCTTCACCCGAGCAACTAACAATGCAAGTGACAGAAGCATCCGTGGACAGTTGTTTCGTCCTATATATTAGGACTCATCAGTACGGGCGAGTATAGAGAACTGCCTTAAGGCTGAGACCCCACCGCATGCATGTGGGAACTTGTCTTAACTATGCCAAACATATCCCAGGCAATGCTTGTTGAAAGAGGAACCATTTATTTCCAAGATTTTTTGGTTATAAGAAACAATGAACTAATGAATGGGTGGAAAAAATGGAGAAATGAAACCAAAACAAACAAATTTCAAACCTTACATTCGTCGCTGTCAACTCTTTTTATTTAACAAAACAAGTTGAAACAGAACGAACTTCATTTACTCGATCAGCAGTGCTAATGATATGAAGACAGCCAGTAAAATGGCACTAACTCAGAAGGATTTAAACTGCACTTTCACTTTCACTTCCTGCATTGAACCCTAAATTAGTTTGAGCATGAGTGTTATAGCAGCCTTGGACAGCTGTTCATTCGCTATGGCGTGCTGACGAGGTCCGATAAGGACCCAAACAGCTCTCCATGGCTGTGCAAACACTCAGGCACAAACTATTTTTAGGGTTCAGTACATCGGGGGATGAAGCGGAATATGTCAAACCAGAATATTCATATTCATTTCGGAATATTTTCCAAATATTCATATTCCAGAGGCAAATATTCTCATATACTCATATTCCCTGGTCTGGCTGGCCTAATATTCATATTCGGAGGCCCAAAATATGCGGATATTCATTTTCCAATATTCCGCTTCATCACCCGACGGTATAGGCTTTAGTTTTTCAGATCCCACAAGCGCAACGCTTACTTGTTCATTTGTTCGATGTTAACTTGAATTTCGGTCTAAGCCCTCAAACAAACGAACTTGTTATATCAGATTGTTGCTAACCCTGCTGACAGCTGTTTAGGGTGGATTTAGGGATGAAAAAGGTGAAATTTTAGCAATTATATTCAGTAAAGCAAAACATAAGCCCTCGTTTTTCAGTGGCTTTCTCAGGCGTCAACACTGAGAAACTTGTGTGTTCTCACACTTTTTCTTGACGAAAGTTCGACGTCTTTTCTCTTTTCTTTGCATTTGAAAAACTTAATGACTCTTTTTGGTTTCTGTTCCTTACTTTCTTTCTAAACAACAAAAAAGTTAACTCATTTGACAAAGATTGAAAAACGCGAACAATTTATCAGCTAAACAAAGCGCGAAACAAACAACTGTTTTTGAGAAGCCATGAAAACTGTCCTCAATAAAAAATTTAATTTTTTCAATGTGAATATATGAGAGGCATTTGAATATGCACACGCGTGCTACACACAATATACTTTCACTGGTCACGATCACTCGGGTCCAGCATGTGCTTGATATATCAGTTGGCTCATTAGCTTGTTTAGTTCCCAGTAAAACACCGCCATTCAGTTATAGGTTGTGTTACAAGTTCGGATATTATCCAACGTGGTCATAAAGATATAGTGAAAGATAATTAGCAGTTTGTCTCGTTTTATGGTTCGATTGGATTTATCTTCATCAGGTGATGATGTACACTGTGTGATAGTTTATACTGTTCTCTGACTTTTATTTTAGCGTTGATAGTTGCCGGTAAATCTGTTCTGTGATTGGCTGGCCCGTTGCTGTGTTACGTGTCCTAATATAATGATGCTATCTTGGCTTCAGGGATCTCGATGATACCGTCTTCCGTCAGATAAACTCGTATGACCCTTTTATATCGAACTCGGATATTTCGAACGCCCCGCTATTTCGAACCGAGTCCCAATTCCTTTGGATTTGAACCTATTCATTAAGTCGTTTTAACTCGGTTATTTCAAACTCGGAATTTAAAACCCCGCTAATTCGTACAGTTTTTCGTTTTTCTTCAAATTTTGAGTACGTGGGTTTCTACTCTTGCTAAATTTGGATGGTGTTTCTCTCTCGGCTCGGCAAGTGCACCAAATAGAATCTTTGTCCACGTTTTTTTCGTTCTTACGCGCATGCAGTCGGGACAATGGCCGTCTTAAGAACAAGCTAAGACTCGGTTGAACCTGAGGTCTGAGTTAGGACCACGAGAACAAATCTCTCATGTTCCTTTTATCTTTCTATATATATAATTCCTGTGCTTACCTTCTTTAGGGATCAGATCTTTTCGCCACCCCAAGATGTCGGCGTGCAATTGCTGCGGATTGAAAGACCGTCCGTTTGCTGTCATCTTGAAGACAGCCAGTTCTGTGGTCTCCTGTATTTTGTAGTTGTTCATTTCTCTGTGCAAGTGGTCTGGTTTGGTGTCACAGTTAGTATAAGGTTTGAAGCGATCTTGTCTTAGTGTTGGGTTTCGCGACCATCCGATTCTTGAGCTCTGTTATCTGGATACCCAACGACGCAGCGTTTCACTGACAGAGGATAGTGAGAGTCGTACACGAGATACTGCATGGTTTCCATGGTAAAGAAGATATATGAAAAGCTGCTGGACTGGCCGGAACAAGACGTCCAAATCAGTTCCGCAGGTTATGCAAATATACCATCGACTGAGCGTTTCTGAATTTGTACTTATGTTTAAATTTCATGTTTAGAAAAGAATGTACGCCTATAGAAGTCCTGTTCAGCTGCAATTGCCAGTTTGTGAGTACCGCGTCTTCAAGTGCCTACACGACAGGCGCTTAACTAGTTTTGTAAAAACCGTCGGTAGGTAGACTTTCTCAAAGTCCTTCGCACTTTCACTACATCCGTACCAGTATTCCCGCCGCGCGCGAGGCTTGGTCGCACGCTTCCCCTTCGTCGGAGCAATAACACAAATTTGCTATATGATTTGCGACATCAACCGGTAAAGCATAATATTTTTGAAAGCAATGTAAAACTAAAACCACTAATACAAAAAAGTTAAAAATAACTTTCACAAATAGGTAAATTAATAGTGGAATGAAAACACCTAATGCTTAAACTGCCTTTGATATAGATCAATCCAAATTCCATGGAGATACTACTAAATGATAATAATGATAATAATAATAATAATAATAATAATAATAATAATAATAATAACAATAATAATAATAATAATAATAATGATAATAATCACCATCATATACTAATATTATTAGCTATCAAATCACTTTTACCTTCGACAGGTTCGCGTCTTGCTTCTGGTACTTTTCATATCTCTTTGCCTAGAGTAAAGCCCCATCCCCTTTTTTATCATCACGGATGAGAGCATTCGGTAAAATAATATGAAATGTAGATCAACTAAATCATCCCTATGGCTATAGGGAATGCCAGGTGTAACGTCGTTCCCTGGGTCGTTCTCCCACCTTTTGTTGGCGGAGAGAGCTCGAGACTGTGCCCGCCCCGTGCCCCTCCTCGCAGAAAAGCCCTGGGAACGAGCTTCTGTCTATTTAGAGTTTAGTGTTAGTTTGTGATTCCTGGTTAGGAACGCCTCAAAAATGAGTCTCGCCCGCGTGTGTGTTTATTATCCTTGACCCTGGTGACGACTTGTATAATCGAAAACGATCGGACATTTTAGAGCTTTTAACACGCCTTTGAATTTGATCGTTAAATATATCGTTAAAATGTTCCCCCAAATGACCTTTGTTGTGCCAGTTATATTTAAACCAAGAACTTCTCAAAGTTTGAACCCAATATCAAAACGTTATTACGTGTCCATCTTGTGGGGTTATTAGAGTGGTTGTTGAAAGGTAGAATCGGCGAATGTGCAATCTTTCCAAATCGAACTTATAATTGTTAAGAATTTTAAAATAAAAAAAAATTCTTTGATTTTTGTGAATTTTGGGATTACCCAGCCTCAAATGGTTCTGGCGCGGTTCGTAACATTTTTTTTTGCAAAAAACTCTTGAACACATAAAATTATAACTATATAAAGATTCAAGGATGTTACCCAAAGATTCAGTTCAATGTTTCAGCTCAATTGAGTTCATCTGTTTCACCTCACTTTGCACATACGTAACATATAAGCATAAAATGATAAATACACTTTACTGAACAAAAATAATTAACGTGGAAAGAAGCCCAAAAGAAAAAAAAACAAGATTATGATGTTTAGGCTCCCCTATAAATTTTTGACTAGGAATTGCGGTTGTACATGCATTGTGCAAATAATCAAGAAATATTTTGCTAATACTCCAAAACTCGGAGATGGGTAATGGAAATTGCAGCTAAACTTAATTTATACGGCAGAGTAAATTATCAGGGATGGGTTGCTCAAAGGCTGGTTAATTTTAATCCCGGATTAATCCAAAATTCAGGCAGTAATCCCTTTCAGTATAAGGAAAGGTTTGCGGGGGTTGCGGTTCTTATAAGATACTGTTTACATTTTCCACGGAAAAAAAACTTGTCGGTTCTAAAATTACAACTCGGATAAGTCTCTGTAAGGTTGAAAACAAGAATGTAGATTAAGAATTTTACCCTTGGTTAGTGTTAACCGGCCTAAGAACAATTCGGCCCTGAAGACAACAGAGAGTTCGTGAAATTTGAACTCTTTTTTTTTTATCAAACAAGTGTCCAGGGCGCCGAATGAGAAGGATAAAAGGGAGAGTTAAATTTTTACTGCACAAAACGGTTTAGAAGCGTTTAGTAGCACATTTATAGAATGTCCCTTTGCATCAGTTGATCTTCAAAAATTCTTAGTCTTTTAGGACCTCATGATTTTATCGAGGAATACTTATATAATTTTCAAACTTTTACATCTAGTACAGCGATAAAATCATAGGTTATCTGTGATAAAATCTCCAACACAAAGCAGTTGATTTAATAACCATAAAAATTGCAAAGTTTTTGAAAATCCATCCAGTTAGACCAAAATTATGCCTGTTTTCTTGCAGATTCTTTTGGTAATTTTGAGTTTCTACCTACAACAACAACACAATACTACAGCGAGTACTTCTCTCCTACAACATGTTTATATATATTTTTACCCAGTTTCAGTTTTTGACTTTAATTTTCTGGCTTAGTTGCTATATTTTACTTCTGCAATACTTGACCAAAATTTTATTTCTGTGGACATCGTTTTGCCTCCCCCAAAAAACAAGATCAAGTTTGAAAAATACAAATACTCGATCTAGAAATCGAGGAAAGAGATTTTTTCAAACGCCTGCGGCAACAGCTGGTAAGTGTTACACGGTTTTGAAACACGATGAAATGAAAACCGACGGGAGGCGTGTTCTGGAGAGATTCAAAATGAATAAAAGTAACACTTGTGGATTGATGTTTCCATTAGCCGTGAACTGAAAGACCTTCTCATGGTATTAATTAAGCATAAAATTCTGTACTACGATCTTTTTCTATTTTTGTTTGAGCTTAACAGCTCTATCCTATTTTGATTTTTTTACGTCTCACAGCAAACCTTTAATTACATAAAACAATTTTTTATGAGCAATGAAATGCACTCATTGTTTCCATTTTTGACAAAAAAATGTCTTAATCTGATAACGTTTAGTCTTTCTAAGAATGCCCTTAGTGAGAAAGCCTAAGCACTAAATATATTGAGAAACATAAACAGCATGGAGAAATGGTGTATCTTCAAAATAATTACGGATGTACGAGTTCGATCCATCGATTGTCTTATTGCTAAATTTTCTTGGTTTTCCATTGCTAAAAATTGTGTTTTATGGTTCATTTACGAATCGGACACTTGTAAACCGCAGAATTGAGGTTTTTGTTATTTATATTTCAATACCTATTGTGTTAAGCCTATCACATTTTATGAAAGCTTCAAAGTAGACTTTTGGTAAAGATTATATAACATTTGCTCAAAATAAACAAAATTACTAGTTTTTTTGACAAAAGAATGTCTCAGCATTTCGTCTGCCGTTACTCAAGAATCTTTGGTACCTTTACTTAGCGGCGACGTGCTCTTGAATGAAAGAAACGTTATAGCGCGTAAACCTTGGGTCACCTTTGAAAGGTATTATCTACTCAAAACTGACCGTTTTATTTTGTTTAAGTGGCTGTTTGTCTTTCTACCTCATAAATAAACAAAAATAGCAGAGAGAAACAAATGCGACTGTTAACTCCTAATCTTATTACTTGTCAAAGTCTTTTATTTCAGATCGAGGAGCTGCCATTGCGTTGCATATCATTTGTTGGGAACTTTGCAAGAGTATTTAAAATTTCAGTTTATCGAACTAATCGCTGAGTCAATCTTGATTTGGATCTTTGAACTTATGCACTGTTTTAGCAAGACAGGGTCTGACGATGAGGCATTCCAAACCTTTCTAGCCAAGCCTATCAGTGTCAAAATATGGAGATTGATCATTCCTTCGGAATTCAGGTTTAAATATCACTGAAAATTGAGCTATCTTTTCTTCCAACCACGAAGCACGTGTAGCTGTGATGTGGTGCTGCGATTTCTGTTTAGCAAAAACAACTCTACTTTAACCAAAACCAGATGTTCAGATCAGAAAAAGTGTTCATTTATGCTGCTGCTCTAACGAGTTTATAAACTGATTAGGTGAAATTAACAGATGTACCGAGGTCAAGATAGATAAGCAAAACGGAAATAGACCGAGTTAATGTCACTTAGAGACTTACAAGCATGCGCACCAGGGTCCTAACTGGAAACCGTCAGCGCCAGCGATCAGAAAACAAAAGACCACAGGTCGTCAAGTAGGTGTACAAATGGTGTCAAACTCCGGCGACATAAAACTCTGTGTTTAGTTACTGTTTATACAAACACTAACAAGTAACGGGGGAATGGTTGAAACTTTGGGGCCCTTTTAAGAAAAAGGCGAGTTGTACATTAATTTGTTTGTTGAAGATTATCCGACATGGCAGCAGAATGTAAGAAGTGCAAACAAGAGCCTCCGACATTTGACGACAAAGACGAAGAGACTGAGGAAAAAGTGCTGGAAGACGAAGAAGAACCAGTTGAGACAGAGTCGGTGGAAAATCGAAAGCGGAGAGCTAAGCCAAGACTAACAACAAGTAAGAAAGAAAGAAGGAGGACACAGAACATTAATGCAGCTTTTGGAGACTTGAGAAATCATATTCCAAACGTTCCAGCAGATACAAAACTATCAAAGATTAAAACCTTGAAGCTCGCTATGAGCTATATTCGTCATCTTGAAAAAATACTAAATACAGAAGAGAGCCACGTAGAGACCAAGCTTGAGAGAAAATGTTCCTTCTCTTCAGAGACCGAGACAGAGACAGATCCAAACAATAACTCCCAAGAAAACGGTTTTGGATTTGATGCAGTAAGTATATTTGCACAGTAAAGACGCCTTTGACCTGATATACACCTGGTCATACAACGTCTCGGTTCCTACTCATTTAGACAGAATTCGTTTGTTGCTTTGTGGAACTTTATCAATATCAGAGAAACTCAAGGGTCGCTTATTCATCTACGTTAAAGCATATTCTTGTATACCATTTTAATAGTTTGATTAAGGCTCGCAGATATGTTCAGGATTTAAGGGTTATGGAGAGGACTTGTTTCGGCAGCTAGGTAGCATAATCATAATTCAGATAGGCAGAGAGATGTTACCAAATTTTTGATCATGTCAAATTTGCTCCTCCTTTATACGTAGTCCTTCTGATACCGCATAATGGGTTTTTAATTTCTATCAGATGTAGTTTTGTGGCTTCTTGGAAGTTCAGAGGCTGTCAAGCCATTATTCTCTAATTTTTGTTTTATATTTGTTTTGATTACTGATCCCCCATTAATCTCTTCTACCATCTAGCTAGTGGAAGAAACTCGGCGCTATAGAAGAAGGAGTACAAGAACAGGATGGCCACAGCATGTCTGGGCTTTGGAACTTGTGAACGCGAAATAGCCACGCACGTTGTTGCAACAGACTGTGTGGGAGTAATTGACAAGCCATTCTTGTGTCGTCGAAGTGGGCAGGCGTTGAGCACATATGGACGTGTTACTATACCTCATGCAGTGTGACAGCCAGGAAACCTCGTGTTTGCAGTGTTTTGCGATGGCAAAACTAAGCTTAAAGTCGGAGACAAGTTTGAAAAGATCGGAAGAGGGCTGATCAAAATAGAATCGTTTCTAAAAATGTCGAATGATGGATTTTGTAATGGTGGAGTCTAAACAAACAGCGAAGAATCAAATGGTGATAATGATGGAGTCATTTTACTTGTGATATAGTAATTGAAATTTCGGAAGGTTCTTAATTCCATTACATGCAGTTAACAAAACCTGTTATATTTTTTCGTATCAGATTGGCATCATTTTCTCATTTGTTAGTTCAAATGCCAACTTTTGTTGACCAAGCAAGTATGATTACCTCTTTAGTTTATCAACTTTGATTTCATTTTGAAAAGAAAGTTAATTTTTTTAATCTTTACTTGTAAATAGTGTTGTTATGATGTAGTTGGTCAATTTCATTTGGTATTTCACTGCATATTGTCACAATTACAGCTCATACATCTCTATGTTAAGAACGGTGTTGTCAGCTTCAAGATTGATAAACAACAGAGAAATGGCTCCCGCTGATGATTGGTTTTACATATTTAATAGTTTCCAGGCCATTTAAAAGCTTAAAGTTTATATGCGTAAATGTCTGTATACTGTTCAAATATTATTAGAAAGGTTTTTATGAATTTCACCTTTTTCACCTGGCTTCACAATTCTAAACAACTCAAATATTCATGGCTGCAACATTATATCTAACTTGAAGACAACCCTTCGCTGGCATAATCTAGAACTCGCTTATTTTGCATGTGGGTCTAGCTTATTTTGTGTGCGGAGCACGCTTTTTTTGTGTGTGGAACTCGCTTTCTGCATTTTCTGGCAATGCAAAAAAAGGTAAACATTCTTTTGATTCTTTCGACTTTGAGTTCGGAATAAAGACGAAGGTTATGGTTCTCAATATTTGCAGTACCAGAATTCATGTCGAGGTCAGTTGATGTAAATGCTGTGGGACTCTCTAAGTTTTTCCTGTTGGTTTGTCTGGTAGCTTTTAAAATCGGTTTTTATAACAGAACGAATTAATGCTTAAGATTTTATCATTCAATTTGACTAACAGGGTAAGACACAAAAAACTATTATTCGTCCAATAAGTGGCAGTCTTTGTTGATTTTCTCAAGATTTCATATACAACGAGTTTCATTAAAAGGATAAAAGGAATGAAAAACTGTCAATGTACCGCTATCATCTGAAATACTTTCATTTATGTGAGCAGCATCTGCACAATTTGAAAGGGTGCAATTGAGTAAATTTATTTAAGAATCATTGTAAAGCTGGATCAAACAGTGACATACTTCTTCTTTCATGTTTATTTCGTTGTAAAAAGCACAAAATATGTCCGCTTATGTTGTAGTATAAAGAAATAACAATAAATACAGAGTTGGAAAAGTAGTTATAGTTCGAGATTTGTACATTAAACATTGTTTGGCATCGGTTCGGGCCAAACAAAGAGAGCTATGACCGATTATTTATACTATTGTCTTGAAACCGATATTTTGATTGAATGCCCTTGAATGGAAGGTTTTATCTAAATCTTTAAAAAACCTTTAAAATGTTCCATTTTTAAAACAATAAAACCTTTGAATATTACGACTTACCTAATGACGTAAATATCTTAATGACAACATTTTGGATTATTCTGAACATCTGTTTGCGGTTTATCATAGTTAACCTGTTTATCCATGGCTTTTTAAAACTTCCTTTGCTAAGAGTCTTAGAATTCCCGCTTCTGGTGAAAAACAGATTAAGAACAACAACACATTTTGATGATATCCTTAATATTTTTGTCTACAATCTGCTCAAAATTGTTTCGCATGTCAAATGTGTAGTAGTTTCTGATGCCAAACTTCCGTTTAGGGCTGATTTTTGGCGTGATTGCAATGTCGAATGCGATGCTTATCTTTGAATATGCGTCGATCCTCAAAACAGTTTCATGTGAGTCACGAACTGTTTTGTAGAATTAACTATTCACTGTTTAGCGAACTGTATAGGAGAAGATGCTATTCTTCACTCTGTTCATTTAATGGAATATAAAGGGACTTATATCCAGATATAGAACAATACAGTATACTAATTGTAAGTACTGGACCCATTTTCTCATAGGGTCCTTTTTTCTAGAGTGTTCCTCTGCTGTCTAATTATGTATAATTATAACATACATTTAAAGATTGCTTAAAGCTCGATCTTTATCTATAAAACGCGTAAGAAGCACACTTGTGTGAGCAATTCGAACGATATTTTGTGTTATGTAGCATTTAAGTTCAGCCCTGTTTGTTATACTGTGCTCACAGTTCTCTTAATTGCCCAACGTTAGTTTTCATGGAGCAATTATTTTTCCATTATGTGAGCATGTGGTCTTGCTGATGTCTCATTAAGACAATTCTAGACAGAGTTAAAGTAGTAAATGAATGAAGGAGTGACTGCATTTGAAGATGCTCTTTCGAAACCTAAAACCTGTTTTTGTAATTTAAATCGAACATAGTTTTGCATATTACTTTTCAAACCTAAAAAGGTTCCCCACAATTTATTTTACACCCACAAATATTTTTAATACATATGGCCAAACAGATGGAATAATTGAGACGTCTATCACTAGTCTTCCTTCGGGCGAGGACGCGAACACCCTTTAACAATAGCACGGTAGAAATTTTATGTTTTCTTTTTTTGAGCAACACTACTCGAATTCAGAAAGATAGTATTAGATGTTTTGCTACTCATCATGTCTTTGCTATTTTGGGTATCCTTGGAAGAAGTGAAAAGGTTTTCAGACAATTAGTAGAACATTTGAGATAATTCCACCTCAGCCACTGAACCTCCCCCACTTTCTGAATGAAGCCCAAAATGATAACCACGGAATATAATGAAAAACACAGGTTATATTTGCTGTTCACAGTCTTACAGTTTCTACAGTTGTATTTTATATGTAATATTAGCTTCTTTGTATGCCGTTTTTTATTTGCTTAATAATTCTACTATTTCTTGTTTATTTGTTAACACGTTTATTTATTACCAGAGTTTCTAGAAAGGGCACAGGATAGAAATTTAGAATGTTATTTGAGTGATGCATTAATATGAGTATCAAAGAAATGATTTTCATCGTTTAGTGTTGATATTTCGAACTTCTTGTTGCGTTTTTAACAGACGCGGGTTTGTGAGAATAACATCAAGATAAATAATGTGATTTGTTAGTACAATCTCTTTTATCAATCCGAAATGAAGATCTTTCATTCTTTAGAAGCCTTAATTATGAAAAGCTACATGATAATCATGAGCCAAACTTCTTGGATCAGTTCACAAAAATGCTGTTTCAATGAATTATCAGTGGTAGGCTTTGTAGAGATAGCAGCATGGAATACGTTTTGCCTGGTATTAATTAATAGACTCCACTTGCACAAATAGAAGAGTTTCCGTCGGGTTTGATCCACTGTTTGCAGTCGTCCAAGTTTGACTCACTATTACAGAATGCAAAGAAACTTAAAGTGGTCTTTAATTGTGTTCTCTTTTATATGTTCGACACCTTAATTTGCAGTAAAATTTCCAACAACTTGGCTATACTTGTCAACATGTCACTTTTAAGTGCTTTTGGCTTTGCAGTTATGCTATGGATCGAGTATGGCCGGACACAATGTCATTCTCGCTATCAGTATTTCAAAACAATCTCTCTCAATCCAAGTACAAGAAACCTACTAATCACACTAGCTGACACGCTGATAAAACATGATAAAAACGCCTTAACTCTATTATTTTGATAATAAAGATTTTTCTATTAAAAGGGAATCAACATCTTCAATTCTTGAGGCGGACTGACCATGTATGATCTAGTTTCATCTAAATCAGCACAAAATAACTTCCCTTGATATTGTTTGCAAGAGATTGGATGCCTATAAATTTGAACACTTAGTCCGGCAGTGAACAACAGTTTTATTAAACAACCTTAAACATGACATTAAGACTACAGGCGTGCCGTTGCCATGCATTACAATGAGATATATTTAGTTGTAGGGTTCAGTGTGTAATGCTCTTGTTGAAACACTATAGTTTCAACCAGCAAGCGGCGATCGAGATATTTCATAAAAACGTGAAACTATAGCAAACTTAGAAGCTTTTTTGACACTTATTCTTGCTAGCCACGAGATCTTGGTAAAAGTGGATGGTACTTCGTTTGGATGCGCTGTAAAATCTTTTACTTCAATCTCGGTTCTTTTTGATTTAGCTTCTCGTGCATAGAAATTTCCGTGACAAGCCAATATGAAGATTTTATCTCTTAAAAGGTAGAAAGATATTTTAGGCTGAAAATCGTATTGAGTGCAGACATGGATGATGATCTACCATCTAACATCTGTTAAACATTATCGGTCGTGTGCGGATCACATCGACAAGCACTCGAGTTTACATTCTCATATATTCCTAAAACTTTCTTCTTTCGAGTAAACGTATGTGCAATATTCTACAAGAGAAATGCTTGAAAAGCTCAGGGTGTTTTAAATACGTGATTGCTGCTCGAAAAGGATACAATGTCTTTTGTTGTCTCGTACTATTTGCTACTTTTGAGAGAGCTTCAAACTCGATGATATGCTTTTATTAACAGCTATTAAACTGATGCCCACGATTAATTTCTGTCTTTAAAGAAAACTTTTTGTTGAAACTTATTCGTTCAAACCAAAGATATAGCAATACTCATCACTGAACTGTTTATTGCAACAGTTCAAGTGAGAGGAAATTCCAAGAAGATGCTCAAATAGAAACTGGTGGCAAACGGTCAATATTTCATATAACAGAAGTCCCACTAGCTAAAGAATACTTGTTACCGAGAAGTATCTATTGTAACGACAGGTCTATCCAAAACACCGAGTACTGAATTTGCACGAATAGTCTTCAAGCGTACCCATGTAGTCTTACACCAGTATTAAACGTTTCCTCTAATCATCTAGCGCCTTTGACTACGTTTACTACGTTTATAAACATTTAACTTATTTTAGAGCAATTGATTCCTAAAAATTCTGAAAACCCTAATCGGGGAGGTTTCAATGAGAACGACATAACAATCATACAATCTGTACTATAAACTCAATCGTACTTTCCAAAACATGCAATACTATGATTGCCTGCTAACTTAGTCTTGTCCTCCATGTCTATATATACCTTCGCGTAACATCTCATTGAGGGGGTTGAACATTCTTTGTAAAGCGATACTCTACTCGCTTTAAATCTATTACTATCTAAACTATACTATGACAACCTAAACTATTCAATTTTGGCTTATAGTCCTTTTCACTTGATAACGTTTTGAAGGGGTGGCAGTTTGGTGGTTTTGTGCACGGTATTAGTTCTTTGCCGAGAAACCAAGGTAAGAGATGATTACCTGAAAAAAATACGTCAGTTTGTGAAGTTTTTTTACTACAATGTTCTATCTTAAGTAAAAATTAAAAAGAAGCAGTAATTTCGATGAAAAACGCGCCGAATAAGGCGTGTGTCGCTAAATACTGAAAACCCAGCACACAGCTTTGAATATCAGCCATTTAGTGTCAAGTCTGCCTGAGTGAAAAGTTTTGGCAGCTCGCTGTGAACGGAAACTATGAAAGAAAATATTTACAAATCAAACGGTGCATTGTTTTGTTTGTTCGTCTCAATAGCTGACTGATTCAAACGAACAAACATACTTTTATAGTGTTGTTTGTTTTTGTTTTTACTCATAAATTATGATAACACCCTTTCAGTCTTCAATTATGTACAGACCGACAGCAGCTAGTATTAAATGGCATTTGCACTACGCAGCTGGAACTCACTAGCCTGGCACAAATATTGTGGTGGACCACATGTTACATTCTCTCAGAACATTTTGTTTCAAAGTTCTAACAAATGTGAGTTTTTTCCAGTTGAGTTTTGTCGGATGGAAACAAAGATGAATCCCTGCCACCTCCAAGGCACAGATTTTAATTCTAAAGAGAAGTTTCAAGCATGCAGAATAGTTTTCAGTTACAACGAATCTTCATCTTGATATCCAATCAGACTCCTTTGATCTCGTTTTTTCATTCTATTCAAATTAACAGTCAGTACCTCCATTATTATGCTGCATCACTCGAAGTTGCCACTCTTAATGAAAGTATTGTTGTTTGTTCCTATGAAATTGCTTAGGGGTCCAGTTGCTCTTTTGTTGAAACAATGAAGTGACACCTTTATAGCAAAATAAATCACCTCTGCTCTCACCGAGTCAACGCAACACTGTCTTGTGTGAACCTCCAACACAACTGAACATCACTGAAAGAAAAAACGCTGTTTAAAAAGAAATTCAAGGAAAAACCGACATGGGATTGACCTTAATTAGTTGATTTCTCAATGCTCTGCTCATCGCCAGACACAATTCACCAGGTCTGTGTAGTTTCTTGTAACCCGAGGCCAATAATACCGGTTGAACCTTGCGGTATCTGCCTTCAGGGCTTGCTTTTGATGCCACTGATCTATACATAAATCCTTGTTAAGTATCCGTACGAGCTTTTGGTAACCCAGCGAGAGGAATGAGAATAATATACCCTTTCAGTCCCAGTTGCATTGATAAATTCTCCCAACCAGAGCCCATACTTTTCGTATATAATGCAGTTTGGGAGAATTTTACTTTTTGTCTTCAAATGTTCAGTTTTTTTTATCAATTCTCATTTTCTCACTACCAAATGTCTTATTTTGTATACGTCATGTGGGGAGAAGTTAGATGTTGATAACTGATTGGGACTAAAAGGGATATTGAAACACAGACTATATCCAGTTCATTGCCCATCATTAAACCCAATCATCAAAATACATTCTTAAAAAGTCTTTCTTTTACCACATGTGAAATCTGTGCAGGAGTGTTTACACTCGTCGAAACCGCAGGGATTAATTCTTTTTGGACCTTGAAAGCTCTTTTTAGTGTTAAAACTAGAAATATTTTAACTAGTTTCAAAACCACTGCTTGAAAACATACAGAGTGACCATTCATTTTCTTTGTCTTTACAAGTAGATTCTACGAATGCCCCATGCTTCAAGAAATTTTGAATTTTGCAATTTTGTTGAGATTTTATGACTTTGATTTTTCAAAAAATAGCAGGATAAAGTTTGACAAAGGCAATTTTAACTTATTCTGATATTTTATCATTTGCTAATAATTAACAATTAGTCACTGAAGGCGACATGAATATCAGCGAATAATCGTCGAGGTGACTATCGCGATATTCACAGAGCCTGAGGTGACTGATTGTTTTAGTATGATTGCACTGGTGAGTTTTAGAAAAAAACAAAACAAAAATACCAAACGTTTTAAAAAATATTTTATTTTTCATTTAAACAAAACGCGCATAAAAATGCTAACACGCGCCTAAACGGCTCGGATCGATAGCAAGTTTGTTTTATTAGCTTCTATTAGACGTAGAATTTTGCCATTTCAACAATTTCCATGTTTTCTAGCTCATTTGTGAATTCTTGTTGTTGTTGAAACCATTCTGTAGAGCAAAATATTTCCTAAAAATCACTTTAAAATGTTGCTGACTTATGTAGCGGAAAATGTAAACAAACTTTCCTGTTTTGAAAATAAATGTTTCGCGAAAGGAAAATTTTGCTTAATTTACCAACCTACCTTTGAATAGCTTGACTCCAAATTTTATAGCATCTTTTGAAGTACGGCATTTTCTTTAAACTGCTCAATTTGCAACTCCGAAACATCAACAAATCTGGCCGCCATTTTGAAAACTGAAAGCTATCATTGCTATTGAGAACAAAGCTCTCGACCAATCAGCGCGCACCATTTTCGATAATCACCAGTGCAATTTTACTAAAAGTTTTTAATCATCCTCACCTGTCATAAAAGTGATCTTTATTAGGTTGTCTGGAAAAATATTGTCACCATATTTGTCATACGTTGTAAGATCACTGACTATTAGCGCGGGAGTTCTATAATTAAACCGGAAATGGGCAACTTTGCTTGTGGCTATAGGCGATAGTGGCTTAAAGATACCAATAATCTTTTCAGTGATTAACATCGCCCTTGAGTCCCTCCCAGTGAGCTAAATGCTACATCCCGTACGTCTAGAAAAGCTCGAGGTATTGTTTAAGATTAGTATATAGTTTTTGTATGACACTGTTTCGGTCTGTATAATCTTGAGTAAAGTTCGAAAACTGACACTAAAAGGTACGGCGTCAGTTCGAAAACCTAAAAGGTATGCGAGGGGCTCACTTTTTCCCCTAAAAACTCCTGCCGAGTACTCCTATTAGGGTCAATTTTCAAAACTGTCTGCTGAGCGCCTCCATCCATTTGTTAAGGGAGTCCCCCCGGGGGACTCTACGTATATAGAATTCTATATGAATGAGGGGGAGGGAGTGAAAGAATTACTTCTGAGCAAATTTTTTTTGCGGCTATAATTGGTCTGCAATTTATTTTTACGGTAATTTCTTTTGTGGATACGGCCTAAATTTGAAACAGTTAGGTCATGGGCTTGGTTACGTATATTGCAATTTTTTTGCAATGTTGCGTGTGCAATTTTTTTATGCCTTTTTGGGGCTATGCAAATTTATTTTCTAAAAATTTTTCCACTCCCCCCTCCCCACGAGATTATTGGTCCGTCCTTTACTGTTAACTTTTTATTTCATAGATACGCTATTTTTTTGCATTTTCTGTGATATAAATTTTGAAGTTTTATAACTTTGAGTATGATGATTTTCTGTTTCTTTTTGAAGACCATTCTGTAAGCACTGTACGGTGACAAGATATCTTATCGTCACGTCTTTTCTGAGCTCAAGCATACAGTTTTAGCTTAGTTTAACACAGATATCTGCAATGGAATTTGTGTTTGGAGTCCTCTCCAGGGTGATTAAACCAAATGGTCAAGAGTTTGGTAGGTAAAATAAATAAATGGAAAAATATTTTCTATTTTGACCACCCCAGCCATGGAACAAAAATTTAAAACTTCAGTTCCTACCCACCACTTGTTAACGAACACGCAACAAAGGAGAGAATTTTCGGAAGTCTACCCTCTATTTCAGATACTCTAATACACCGACGCGTCCAGTTTGCGGGACACTGCTTAAGAGTAGAGAGTGTAGTCATCTCAACTCTGCTATGGAGCCTAAATCTCCCGATCCGTAATCGCAAAACGACATACCCACAAATGCTATCACGCGACTCGGGTATCGTAGTTGGTGAACTGAGGCAGGCCATGAGAGACCGCACCGTGTGGCGTGCCGCTGTTGCTGACATCCCGGCCTCGGATGCCGAAGGATAATGATGATATGTTTATGACGTAATCGTGGTCACCCTTACAATTCGGAAAGTAACATTAAAGCGGACAAACTTTTGTTGGATAGTGAGGAAGTTCAAAAAGATATTTGAATAAGAAGAATATTGAGTAAAATCAGCAAGCCGTTCCTCCATGCAAGGGACTAGTACAGCTTTGGTTTGAGAACGGTTTGGCGAATTTACACCAAATGTTAACTTCAAAATTAATTTTTAAACTTCCACAAAAATCACCAAATTCAAAATTCTCTTTAAAACTGCTAATCTTCAAGGGAAAAAAATACAACTCAAAATTCATTAAAAAATTTTAAAATATTCAAACTGACTCTGCATCATACCATCTGTGTTTTAAGCAGACCGATTTTGTAGATTCAAACCATGGACGGATATATTGGAAGAAACATTAGGAAAAGTGGCCACAAAGCACGAATTAGGTGTACTTCCACCTTAACTTCTCGCCTACCTATTAAATCCCGAAAGTAGCAGTTCCCC
>JAOBRD020285855.1:0-22702 GCA_027575215.2 Hydrozoanthus sils | reverse complement strand
ATCATTGGTGTCTTCCTCCCACTTCGGATCTTCGGCTATTCCACGAATCTCAACACATTCTCTTCTTGAGTATTGTTCCATCTCGTTAATTGCTTCTTGCTGTGTTTTGGTAATGTTGTGTAGTCTAAGAAGTTCCGATTTAATAACCTTGTTTTCAGCTTTGAGATTTTCCATTTCTCTGTTTGTTGCTTCATTCGCCTTTTTCATTAGCTCATACTCGTGGTTGATGAACTCGATCGCCCGTCGCAATTCCATGATAGTCGTGTTGATAGGATCAAGTTTGCGATCCAATATTTCTTCTAAAATTTCCTTAGTAACAGTAGTTCCACTCATGGTCGGCACTAATACACGTACATACAAATTAAATACCTTGAGAAGTCCAAAAAGCAGCAAATAGGAGAAAAATATCACTTTATGGCGGGAGATTCGAAATTCACCGCCATCTCTGTACGACCGCATGCGCACTCATTACCCAAGAAAGTAAGGTATATACTAAAGCAAGCCAGCCTAGTGCCTAGTGTTAGATGCGAAAGCCTCGACACATCTCATCATAGTGTACACCCCGTTACAACCAACCTCTCTTCTGTGGGACAGTTATCTGGTAAAAAAGGTAAAATAGAACATGATAAAAACAACGACAAAAACTTTATTTTCACCTTTCTGCAGTTTAGCTTGTTGTATCATCATGGTCGTTTTCTTCTCCTGTTCCTGAGCTTCTCTGTGGATCTGATCAATGGTCTTGGGGTTGTTATCTTCCCTTGTAGGAACCCAATTGTTCTTTCGCAGAACAACAACACCAATCATCATAAAGCGCACTCTTGAAGATGTCCTCCTGGCCTGAACAATCTTGTTTATCTGGTCAAAGTACTGATCCACTCTTGGCTGTTATGAAGTCACAAAATGAGCCTTAGTTCTTCTTAAACTGACAAGTTAAGGCAAAGTTCATGCCTTTTGCACCTCAACCAACATTCTGAACTTTGTATTTAAATAATGTTAACTCCGACACGTGTTTGTCGGAGATTTTACAAATTAAAAATATTTGCAGTTATCATTTTTTACAAACACGCTTTGTTTTATAAAACAAACTTTACAGGAACATCGAGGCTGAGATTGCCCACAAATTAAGAACAAGCTAGGAACAATCACTAGGCTGAAATCTTGATCAGACAAGTTTAAAGTGCATATGAAGGAAAAATATATATTACTCCCGTGGGTAGACCTTGCTTAATGAGGAATAGTGGTGAAGAGATTTTGTCAAAAACTTTCCTGGTTCTCGAAATATCAACATTTAAAGTTCTCAATTGGTGACGTCATGTATGCTTCCAACAAATTTGCATTTTGTTTAAATCTGCTGCCAATCCATAACCTTTGGATGTATTTAAGCCAAACTTGGGCTACTGCTGTGTCTTGAGGTAGATTGATCATCGATGCAGGTTTGGCTCAATTTTATCCATGCGTTGTGGAACAGCAGCAGATTTAAATAAAATGCAAATTTTTCGGAAGCATACATGACGTCATCAGTTAAGAACTTTAAATGTTAATATCTCAAAAACCATAAAAGATTTTGACAAAATTTCTTTACTGCTATTCCTCATTAAGCAAGGTCTGTCCACTGAGGTAATAAAATTTTTCCCTTCATATGCACTTTAAGATTTTTATTTAATTCTTGTAAAAGATTGAGATTTATTTAATTACTCTAAGTGCGTAATGACATTTCTAACTGCTCTGTTCTTCTTTTTTAAAAAAAATACCATAAATGTTCCTATATGTAGCATACATGTATATGACGTATATTTTAGCGCCTTTTTAATGTTCCGGGCCTAGTTGTTCAAAAGATGGTTAACCTAATCAAGTGTTAATTACCATGACAACCGATAGGTTTTGTTAAGAGTTAACCCTAGATTAAAGTTGAACGGCTTTCGAACAGCCGGCCCCGGAGCAAATAGTTCACTGTTTGGAAATATCAGGAAATAAGAACAAATTAAGGCTGAAATCGCAAAAACGTTAAAGTGCATATAAATGGAAAAATTTTATTACCTCAGTGGACAGACCTTGTCTAATGGGGAATAGCGGTGAAAAAATTTTGTCAAAATCTTTTATGGTTTTTGAGATATTAACATTTAAAGTTCTTAACTGATGACGTCATGTATGCTTCCAAAAAATTTGCATTTTATTTAGATCTGCTGCTATTCCACAACGCTTGGATAAAATTGAGCCAAACCTGCATCGATGATCAATCTACCTCAAGACACAGCAGCAGCCCAAGTTTGGCTTAAGTACATCCAAAGGTTATGGATTGGCAGCAGATTTAAATAAAATGCAAACTTGTTGGAAGCATACATGCATCACCAATTGAGAACTTTAAATGTTGATATTTCGAGAACCAGGAAAGATTTTTCTTATAAAAAAGCGTGTAACAACGTCACACCTTGGTAAGCTTTGAGTCCAAATTCTAGCACAATGTTCCCTTGAAGGTAACTAACAAAATGAAAGTTAAGCAGTAACGAAAGTGTAACAATGCTTCAATAACAAAATATTATATAAGCTGCCCCAGTGTTTAAAAAAGCGTCAAATTAGTTAACATTCCTTCTAGATGCAAAATACCTTTGCTTTTTCATGGTCGAGGTCCTTACCAATAGTGGTAAGCAGTTTACAAAGACATTCGTAAGACTCCTCGTCGGTGCTTCTCAATAATTTCACAACACAGTCATGCATGATATTCTCAGTCAACATCTGAAACAAGTCACGCCTTGGTTAGAGGTTACTGAAATAAATTCATTTGATAAAATATAGTTTCATCATTAGATGTGCTAAAAAACAATATCAGCCCAACAGCAAGTATGGAAAAAACACTTGAGACAAACTGGTACCTTGAGTTTGAAAAGTTCTCCTATGAAACGAATATTCCCCAATGACCTTCTCCTCATTTTGGTTTCTTCTACTTCAAGTTCAGCTTTCTTGAACTTCAGCTCTTCTTCCTAAAAATGATGAGACAACAGCATTTAGAGGTACACTTGATTATTTTGTCATTTCAAACTCTAAGTCAGTGTCACTTACACTAAGTCCTTGTTGAACTAAAGCATCCATTTTGGCATGCACCAGGTTCTCTTCTGATTTCTCTTTTTCGAACTCCTTTTGACACTTGTTAAGAAGAATCTTGCGGAAAGACATGTGGCCTTCTTGAGATTCTTTTCCCTCTTTGCCTTCAATTTGGACTTTGACTTTGATCTTAAACGCAGGCAGAAAATTTGAAATGAATAACCTGTTAACTTGAAAGCCGGGTTTTTACAGAGCATTTCTTTTATAAGGCCTTGATTTTTATCTACAACTATTAATAGTTAGCTGTTTCTATTAATAGAAAGTGCTGCAAGCTGAAAAATTTGCTCTCATTTACGTTTTTTACGTGGTTTTACTGGGTTTATGTGACGAAAGTGAGGTAAGTTCAATGTTAAATCGTGCTAATTTAATTGTTGGTCAAGTAATCATCAAAGTGATCTTTTTTAGCGGCATTGAGGGAACACAAAATAAATTGCTTCTAGGAGTCTTTCGGTTTAGATCTTTCAGTAGTCAATTGGTTTTCGTTGCCTCGTTCTGCAACTTATCAGCAGCTGTTATCGAAAATCAAAGTACTTGATCTATAAAAAGTCAATGACATCACTGATTTTATAAGTTAAAACGAAACACGACATGAACAGAGCTGACCTCAATGGGCGAACGGTTTGATCTGTGACTTTGGAAGCAAAAAATGAAATCCGAATATGACAAGCTTGATGATTTTTTCAACATTAATTAAATAAGTGAATGATATTGTTTGAACCCCCAAAAGAGAAGAGAAAGACGATACTGAACCCTTTGTCCAAAAGAATGTGATAGCAACTGCAGACCTTTGTACGACATGTTTACAGTATCTTAGCCAGCCAGCCAAGACAAAAGTCGAGTTTGGAATATAGCATTGCTATTAAACTCGTGCTTAAACATAAGTTTGGTCCGTCATGATTGGTATTGCTGCCTGCTCGCTTCGCTCAAAGGCAGCAATAATGGTTTGGGGTATGAAAACCTCTAAAAAATCTGAAGGATAAATTTAAGCTTTTACGAGAATATAGAAAAAAAATGTGTTTCTGAACATGCAAAAAGTTCAAAACACACTTTGTCTAAATGAACAAAGAAATGTCATAATTACTTTTGGACTGATTAAAAGTGCAAAAGACACAAAATATTTTATTACGTCAGTGAATAGACCTAGCTTTCTAGATGAAGAATAGCAGTGAAAAAATTTACCAAAATCTGTTATGGTTCTTGAGATATTAATATTTGATGTTTACAACCGATGACGTCAGTTGTTGGACTGGCAATTTTTCAATTTTTTGAAATCTGCTGCCAATCCATAATCTTTGGTTTAATTTAAGCCAAACTTGCATCGGTTGATGGTGTCTTGTTTTCATCCAAAGGTTTAAGGATTTGCTGCAGATCTCAAAAAATTGAAAATTTAGCTGTCCAACAACTGACGCCATCGGTTGATGGTGTCTCGTTTTCGTCCAAAGGTTTAAGGATTTGCTGCAGATCTCAAAAAATTGAAAATTTAGCTGTCCAACAACTGACGCCATCAGTTGAAAACAATAATGCCAAGAACCATAAAAGATTTTGACAAAATGTTTTCATAGCTCTTCCTCATTTAGCAAGGTCTATCCACTGATAAAACAAAATATTTCATGTCATAGGCTCTTTGATATTGAAACCTAAAAAGAAACAATTAAAGGGTTTTACAGCATGAAATCTTTTTTTTAGTTTTCATTATTTTTATAAATGTAATGAAGTAATGGAATTCTATGACTTTATCTGACTAACAGTTTTCTGATACAGCTGCATAGTTCCAAAGAAAAAAAAAGATTATATTTATGATTTCTCGGCAAGTAATTCATTGTAAGCTGCTACTAAATCTACTACCTGTAGGAATTCTGTCCTAAAATTCTCAGTAAACCTTAATTCTCAACAAATGCCAACTCACCGTCATAAGACACCTGCACATATTTGCATAAGCAACGCTAAAGCCTGGCTCACTGATTGCCTACAAGAAAAAAGTACAAAAAGGTAAAATCTTGTAAGTTCGTTTTGATAATGAATGAACACCCAAGTTGCTTTAAAAACATAGAAGCACTGCTGAAAAAATAAAACAAAACAAATAAAAACTTGTAAGTTGTTCTTACTTTTTCAAATACCCTTTCAATTACTCCCTCCAGTCTATCAGGCGTGTCAATCTCAAGTTCCAAGATTTGGTTTGTCAGTGTTTGAAACTTCTGTGGTGTTAGCTTGTTGAGAATGCTTGTCACTTTGCGATACAGCTTCTTTAAATATCGATGTGGACAAGAAAGTAATAGAGAAAGACGTCAAAAACAGATATGTAAAATAATAATATTTATATAATTTTTTATTATCTCAAAACTTACATCGTACTTTTTCTGTAAGTTTTGATTGTTACAAGAACGTTAAAATAAGGTCTGCTGTCTTGTGTGAAACTGAATTCGAAGCTATATGGCTTAGAATTGTGACTGTTAATGAGCATGATAAAGCAACCGAATGTCTTTCCCTCAAAATTAAGGTGAAAAGCTTAGTATATAACCAGTATCTGCATGAAAAGTTAACTCTAAACTCTAGATGAAAACACTAGCTGGTTACAACTAGGTCAACAGCTTGCCTTGTTTTAGCAATGTTTACGGCTTTCAACTTTTAGGCGTCAAAATAGCTACATACATAATATCTATAAATAAGAGAATTGCAGCCAATTAACTTAAAAATATTCCTAACAGCTAAACGTATTCAGCTTGCCATCAAGCACACAGTATTGATGCAATTTTGGCTGTGCTCAGAGTTTCCCTTTAATAATAATTATACAAATCAAACAACATGCTATGAAAAACAAATTACATGCACAATTTGCAGAATGTTTTTAAACTTCTGGGTTAAAAGTGAGGGGAGGGGTAGGGCAAGAATTTAATTTGATAGAGGGAGGGGAGGGTGGGGTAGGGGTTAGCAAAGAGTTAAAATATAATTTAACTTTAGTTGATACTTACATCAGTTTTTACTTCATCTGGCAACCCCCGTCCTCTGCCTCTTTGTCTTACCCTGGCAGTCTTTGATTGCTTCCGTCGCTGGCGTAACAGATACAATAAAATAGTTTAAGATGTTAAGTTACTCATTTGCATTATACTAGTTGGCTTGAAAAATATTCAATCGTTCAATATTGTCCTAGTATAGCCTATAAAAGCTATACAGCAGAAACAATGAGTTATAAGGATATAGTGCTCTAGCTAAAAGAAATGACAGGGCACCCAATTTACATACCATTAATGTTCCAACACTCGGTTGTTGCTGATTGGGCAATTTAAGTGCTTAAAGTGCTACTGAAACCATAATTTTGTTGTTGGTACTGACAGTACTTTTAATTTTGTCGTTGGTACTGACAGTACTTTTAATTTTAAGCTAGCTATGGCTTTTTCAACACTTTTATTCAACTGTAAGTGGAGGAAAGTGCTTTTACCTGACCATTTTAAGAAATAAGCTTCCAAAACAATACATTTAGTGCCAATAAAATTCAAAACACAAGACAGCAATTTATGACTTCACATCATTTGAATGGACTCCAAGTTGATCTCTTATACTAGCATTTAAAACAAACTTGTGAGTTTTTTGCTCAAACACTGGCCCACCCACCATACAAACTTTGCCATGATTGTATGAATTTGACCTGGAAAGTGAGATTGATCTCCCGCCTTTCACTGAATCACGTGACATCACACATATCAAATGAGCTTAAAAAGTTTTCACAACTTTGACGCTAAAAGAGGCATTAATTTTTGTCTTGATCGTTAATTCTCTGCAAAATTTTTATTAAAACCAGTAACAAGTGTCTATAAGCAGAATTTATGTGGGTCAAACTTTAATTTAAGAAATCTTAATCTAGTTTGAAGGTTTCATTTCAGTAACACTTTAATTATAAGTTTTGTTTGTTCAAAATGCTAAAGAATTTTGAAAACATCAACTGTAGTAGACTAACAATGCTTATGCATGTTTACAAATGTCAAACACCCCCAAGCCATGCTTTCGAATCATGAAAGTGTGAATAATTATACAAATCAAATCCCAAAGCATCCACAAATGAAAAGAGTTCCTTCATGAAAACGTTTTGCACGTGCAAAATGGTCACACCTATTTCTTGAATACGATTGAGGCTTGGGGGTTAAATATTGACTAGTTTGATGTAAACATGCATAAAGCCTATTATAAGACTGACTCTGAAAATGACGGGACGCTACATAATAAAATAACAGAGAGATAAAAATAACTGGGAGACAGTCAAGAAAAATAACATTAGGTGCTGGAAAAATGATGGGATGCTGCATCCTTTCACTTTGGTTTAGCTCAAAACACTGGCTGGTGTATAATTTAATTGCTAAATGCAAATTTATGTCAAAAAAATATTACTTCTGCTTAATCCTCTTTCCAATTTGTAGGTGTTCATGATCAGAAAAAAAATACTTAGGAAATTAAGATGGATCTACAGTATGTTTAGTGTCTAAAGTTATATATAATGATATAATATTTTGGGAACAAAAAATATCTGTTAAAATTAATTATCTGCAATGCCTATCAATTTTGTGACTTGGTGTATTCAAGTTGTTGTATATAATATTAGGATTCAACCATGTAGTAACATTTTGCAAACATGTAATAAATACTATGTAATAATTACAATTTCCTTTCAGACCTTACCTCATAATATTTGATTCTCAATGTTCTTAGAACACTATTAAAAACCTGAGATGCTGCTGGTCTCTCACTAACATCAGGATGAATCATTTTTTTAATGAGCTCCACTAAGTAAACAAGCCTGTACTCTGGCCGTATTTCTTGATATTCAATTAAAGGCTGACATTTTTTATTAATGCACCTTTGACATTCTTCGAGATTGTCCAAATCTCCATGAGGATGTTTCTTGTTTCTTGTAAGGATGTAATAAAAGACACAACCCAAAGAGAAAATGTCAACTTTTACCGAACATTGTTGTCCAGAGTGACACATTTCAGGAGCCATCCAACCAGGGGTCCCCACTGTGCTATGCTGAGTGGAAAACGTTTCTCCACTCGGAACATCTCGAGCACAATTGAAATCAGCAAGAACAAATCGCCGGCAGCTAAATTTATCATTTTTGGCTGTTAGTAAAATGTTATCAGGTTTAATGTCTTGATGGCTGATTTTCTTCTTATGGAGATATTCAACACCACGCATCACATCAAGAAGGCAAGTTGTTAGTGAAACATCTCCAGAATGTGAACTGAATTCATCTTGATCAATGCATTCTTTAAGAGTTTTTTCACACAGTTCAAGAGCAATATAAAAGAAATTTTCCTCTTCATAGGTAGCAAAGCAATGAATGATGTTCGGGTGTTTACATCTTCTTAATTTCTCAGCTTCTTCTTTATCAAACACTCTCGTGAACATTTTTTTAACTGCCACTTCCTTTCCATTTGATGTAAGTCGGCCACGGTAAACTTTTGTGCCTTTACAGCCCTCTCCAATGAGAGAAGAAGTGGACCAAGTAAATGGCTTCTCTTTAAATCTTCCATCCTACAACATTACAACATACTAAGTAACAACTTAAATAATTTGAGTAAAATACTTACTAACCAATGATAACAGACATACATAAAAATTTATGACAGTAACATTTGCTTAGTATCAAACTACAAAAAATATTTCATTGTGGTGTGTGTCGCTGTTCAACTTAAAATTTTCAATGAGCTACCATAACTGCTCTAAAAAGCTCCATCTCTAACGAGCCCCCCTCTCTATTAACTCCCTCTCTAATAAATTCCCTCTAATAAGCCCACTTCTCTAATAAGCCCCCACTCTCTAATAAGCCCCTTCTCTAATATGCCTCCCTTTCTAAAAAGCCCCCTCTTATAAGCCCCCCTCTCTAATAAGAAAACCTCTAATAGTCCCCACTCTGTAATAAGCCCCCTCTCTTATAAGCCTCCTCATTAAAAAGCTCCCCTCTCTAATAAGCCAAGCTCTCTAATATAACTCCCACTTTCTAATAAGCCCTCTCTCTAATAAGCCCCTCACTAAAAAGCCACCCTCTCTAATCAGCCCCCTCACTAATAAGCCTCCCTCTCTAATAAGCCCCCCTCTAATAGCCCTTCTCTAAAAAGCCCCCCCTTTAATAAGCCCTCTCTAATGAGCCCCTCTCTCTAGTAAGCCCTACTCTAATAAGATTTCCCTCTCTAAAAAGCCCACTATCTAAATCCCCCATAACAAGCCCAATTCTCTAATAAGTGACCCACTAATAACCTTCTTCTCTCTAATAAACCACCTCTCTAATAGCCCCCTCTCTAAAAAGCTCCCGTCTTTAATAAGCCCTCTCTAATGAGCCCTCCTCTCTAATGAGTCCCCCTCTCTAACAAGCCCCCCTCTCTAATAATTCCCCAAAACCCAACATAAATGCAAGGGACTAAAAAATGAGGTATATTTTGTCAAAAGTACAATCTGTCAATAGTTTTACCTGTTTCTGTTTTTGAAAAGTGCTGATTACAAACCCAGAGAAACACGAAGTGACTAGTTGCTATAATTAAATCTGTTTGGTAACCAGGCTTCATGTTGTATTTCTGTCTTTGGATACTAACATCTTAAATATGTCCCCCGTCTGGAAGGTCTCAAAATAAATAAACCCCTTTGGGGTTCATTAGAACATTTACAGTATAAGAAATGTTAATCTGATTGGCATGAATCCATTACAGCTATGATTTTGTCTTTCTTTTACATCTGTTAATTGACTCTATACTTAGTTCAAATTGGAGAGCAACGATTCATGTATAACACACCCTTCCTGTAGCATTTTATATAAAGGCCCCTTCCTGTAGCATCTTCTGTTTTTTGGTGTCTTTGTTTCATTTCATTAAATCAATTCAAATGTGTAGGGCCCCCATGGGGGCGGCTACTCCAAAGGTGTTAAGTCAATTTTATTGTGTTTACTCTCAGTTGTAGCTTTCACATGTTTTTTTTCCTTTTTGCTCTAAATTTCTTGTTTCTTTAAATCTGATATCATTATTGACAGTAAAAGCTAACATGAAGGTTGTTGCTGTTTTGTTATGTGTAAAAAGTTGCTTTGGTTGTTTTTTGAGGCCACTTAAAAAATATCCTGGATATCACAAAATTTTAAATAAATTCAGTCAGGGAGGGCACTTTTTTAATTCAGGAAATGCTGAAGGCATGAATGCCTTCAAGCAATCAAAAGGGCTGTGTCACTCATTGGCCAATCATTAAACTTTCGTGGCCAGGGCCCTTATTTCTTGCATTCGGCCAAGAGAAGCATAGGTTCTGGGATTTATAAACCAGTTTGCAAATTATTTTGTGTTGCAAAAAAAGTGAGGTGGCCATGCATTTGTTCGAAGAGATTGTTTCTGGTAAAATTTTACCGATTATTGTAAATGCTCTGAGTCCTCATATGTATACATTTGAAACCTTTTAAACAAATTGGGAATTCCAAAAATTTTTTCCTTAATGTTCATGCCCTTATCCATAATTGTCTGTTTGTGTGTAATGCTGATGTTAATTTCTTCAATTTTAAAATAATAATCTTGAATCACATTTCAATGCCTAAATTGGTTAAAAACCGCCTTTGATTTTCTTTTTAGGTTTAATACTTTTTTGTCGGTTTAGTTTTGATATGGTCAATAAAACTATATTAATATATTATTTGCATGTATTTTTACTGTACTCTTTTACAAAATGCTGCAAACCGAATTGCTTGTCACTCTGTAATGTTTCACAAAAGGGAAAAAAATTCTTGATTTTTTCCTCATACAATCATATCTTGTGAACTTGGAAGATTGCCATCATTTGGAAGGAGCAACTTCCATTCTGCTTGAGATATGAGGTGTGCTTTTCCAGAAAAGAAATGCACTTGCATAAATCAGTGTGTGCACGCTGAAGATAATCTGGCCAGGGGTATTTTTTAAGTGGCTTGATATGAACAAAGACTTGCTATTCATTGTAAATAGTACTAGTATAGCTACAACAAACTTGCAAATTTTAACCTCATCTCCCTTTTAAACTTCGAGCTCCACTCTCAACTGCAAAAAATTTCAGGACCCCGATAAAGTGCAGCAAAAATTTCAAGACCCCCCAATCCCTCCCTCTGATAAATATTTAATGGCCCCTTAGCTCCTTCTGACCCATGATGCCTGAGTGCCATTTTACTGGCTGCTGTGTTTATATCATTAGCATGCACATCGAACACACGGTCGATGTAAGCCATACAGATCTGGTAACAATTCTATTTCTAACCACAACTAACCTGGTTATTCTTGCTTATCTCTCCTTGAATTCGAAGTGTTGATTTAAACTTGTTCTCAATCTCAGCTTCTTGAGATTCGGAAGTGATATCCACTTTCAGTTGCTGACCACGACTCGGTATTTCTTTCTCTTTTATATCCCAGTCAACCAGCAGTTTGTGATACTTATCTTCATCAGCTCCATCCAGCGGCTTCTGTTTAAGTTCTTCACTAGACCATGGATACACAACTCCAAGGCTGCTCAGACAACTACAAATTTCCATCCAGTAAAAATTCAAATAAGTATTTTCAATTCCGGCTAAATTTGCACGGCAGGCTATCTCGTTTATGAGCCATTTCAACTTTGCCAGATTCCCTCCAAGTGTATCGCTTTCGGAAGGACTTGGTGGGTCGTTCCAGCCAGAGCTTGGTTCAGCGAGGCCGCAGATATTTTGAAGAAGCAGGAAGAGCAAACGAGCTTCCATGTTTTGCGAAATTGGAAGACCGCCATCATTCGGAAAGAGTAATTCCCATTCTGTTTGAGTTACGAGGTGCTTCTCCAAAAGTGAAACAAGGATGCGGTGGTTGGATCTCAGAACTCTATCCAGTGTTGCTGGTGGATGGAAATTGTCAAATAAAGTGCGAAGCACAGCACTTCCCTCATCAAAAATCAGCCTGCCAAGCCTCGCACTGTTTCTTCGTTGTTGCGAACTCGAGCGCTGTGCTTCTGAGGTCGACATGGCATGTAATTGACGCGAGTAGCTGGAACTACAAGGAAGTGAAAATGTTTAATAATTAATAACTAATAAGAAACAAATTCAAAGACGCTTACGTATACGCTGTTTACATTTTAGAAAAAATTTCGACAGTATAAAAGCTTCTTTAAACTAGTTCCAAAAATCTTTTAATAAAAATGTTTTAAGCTCGGCTTTTAAATTGGCTAAACTGGCCAGAAGTGTTTTGAATATCTATATAGGCTGGAAGTGTAGGCGGCGAAGTGGCTGAGCGGTTACCGAGTTCGAGCCCCGGCCAGACCACTGTGTTGTGTCCTTGAACAAGACCCTTTACCCGACTTTGTTCCCGTCGACTCAGCTGTATAAATGAGTACCAGTTCTTCTGGGAACTAACCTGCGACAGATTAGTGTCCTGTCCGGGGGGAGTCAAAAATTCTCATCCGCTTAACACTACGGAAACCGGAGATAAGCGCCGACCTAATGGGTCTGTAGGCTCGAGAAAGGATTTACATGCTGGAAGCTCATTCCATTGTTTTGGCGCTGCAACGGAAAATGTGCCGTCCGCTGCCAGTGAAGATTTGTTCTAGGTATCTTTGTATGATTAAACCCGTCATTAACGAAAAATTGCAAGCGGCTGTCTTTAGTTTAGACTTCTCGCACTTTTAGTTTTATAAATCACTTCATTCGCAACAAAGTTTTAAGCCATTTTCAAATATTTGTTTTAAAAACATTTATTTAAGTTACTCATTTGTTAATAAAACCAGTACTCACCGACAAAACTCCTTCTTAATGTTCACTTTTTTTGTTAATCCATTGATATTGTGTTAAGAGACTTCTCTGTCTTCGATTCTTCGAGCGAACGAACAGTGGTAAACTCACAACTGCGCATGTCTGGATTCCTGGAAACGATCATAGCCAGAGGGGATGCCCCCCCTCTAGTGGCGGGTAAGGGTAACGCCCAATCGATCTGGTCTTTGTAAGAGCCAGTAACTTTAAAATGCTTTTGGGCTGTTTCCAACTTTTTGTCGATTTCAGCCTCCAGTTATTCTTGCACTGTTCTTATTTTCTGATACTTCAAAACAGTGGATTAGTCGTCCAAAACAATCAAAAGACGTTTGGAAAAACGAAATGATAAATAAGAAATGGCTTTATTATCAGTACATTAAAATTTAAAGGCTTTATAAGAACAACGAGGCTCAGATTGGCCAAAACTTAAGAACAATCTAAGAACAAGCTGAGGCTTAGGCTGGATAACTAAATAGTTTTTAGACTTCACTGAACTCCGGTCTTCAGTATCTCATGCAACAATACAGAATGATAAAAAATGATTCGCGGCTTAAATTTCTCTTTTTAATTATCATTGTCATTGCCTCAAATTATACGCTGTACACTATACTTGCCTTAAAATCATTATATACATGTCTGCAGCGTACTGTATCTTTAGAGTACCTAAGGCTTACTATAGTTTCTACTCTATTTTAACCACACATAGAAATAAGAATGAATTTGAGGCTCAAATCGTCAAAAAACTAAGAACAGTGAGCTTCGGCCAACTTTACTATTTCTTATAGAAAAGCGTGTCAATATGATACAAGACTGAGGTTGAACACCTTTGTGCGAACACGACCATTCTCGAAACAGCATCTTTTCCTCGAAATACTACGAGGTTATAATGTTTATCTGGAAACAGGCGATACAATTTACTGCCGGGGTCTATCTGACGCCGCTGACTCGAAAAAACTGTTGCGAAGTTCCTTGCTCCCGGCTGTCTTCAAGGGCAATGATGTTTAGTCTTTCATATAATATACCAGCGGAGAAAAAATTGCTGCATCGTTCTTCTGCACTCGTTCTACACCGGCACTCGGATAAGATGGAATTAAGGGCGTGGAGCAGGCTTTTACCAAAACTGGCTAACTACATGTACAACAAGACTTAGCTTTTCCCCGTTTGGGCAAAAATGTATGCACTTAATAAAACATTCTGTAATATTTAGGATTGTCCTGTAGAAAAATAATTACCGCTCGCTGCATCGTAAACTATTACTACACCGTTATTACAATTGTACTTGTAGCACAGTGTGTTACGTTCTTGTGTACAGGTATTTCGTTTTGTTCCACTGAAAAGTGCACCGGTGTGTGCAGCATGTAACTGAGAAATATAATAACTCCTTAAAATGGAAATGTAGTCCACAACAAATCAACAAAAAATGATCACATCGATTTTGCTGATCTGTGTAAACTTTAGAACGTTTCCGTCAAATCTCGCAAGGCAGAACTAGATCTGTATTTTCTATATCAGTTTTCAGTTTGTACATCCACTTTGTCGTTTCATCATTAAAGAGCATATGAAAGCAAATTTATTTTATTACTTAAGTAGGTAGGCGTTGCTAAATGAGAAGTAGCGGTGAAGAAAACGTGTCAAGATCCTTTATGCTTATCAAGGTATTAACATTTAAAGTTTTCAACCGGATGTCGTCATGAGCGGTTCCGACAAATTTACATTTTTTTAAAAAAATCTGCAGCTAATCCATAATAACCTTTGGATGAATTTGAGCCAAACTTGGACTAATGATCAACCTACGAGATACATAAGTAGCCCAACTAGACGAAACGAAACTAACTTTATTTATCGTCGTTACGCTAGGAGTGGTTGCCCATTTTCCCAAGCCTGTGATTTTTGTTTAAGCGCTCAACGGCACAGATCTCGGCGTGAAAGTCGATTTTGTGGAGGGAGGAAAACCGGAGAACCTGGAGAAAAACCCTCGGAGTCAGAAGAAGATCGACAAATTTTAGCTCACATACAAACCCAGGATTCGATCCCAGGTCCACAGAAGTGGGAGGCACGAGCGCTAACCACTCGACCATTCTCACTCCCTTGGCTTGGCTTAAATACATCCAAAGCTTGTTGATTGTTGGTAGACTCAATCAGTCATTCTACGCACGCTTTCCGGCATACTGTGAATTAAAAGGTCGATCTGTTATACAAAGTCAAATCTTTCAAATATTTATCCATCCTTGTTCATCTTGCGAAGCTTCTAAATTTGATGCGAAGCTAAGGGCAAGGAATCTTTTTCGGAGGTTTGCGAGGCAACTCCGGCTGTCGACAAAAAAGAAAATTTTCATCCAACAAAGATGGTGAATCCAAACAACGTGATGGGTGACATGTTCGCGACTGCTAAACCTCCACAAGTTGGCTCGGCGGGGCCGAATACGTCAACATCCAGCACAGGAAGTGCTTCCTCTCATTAGGCCTAGCCACAAGGTGCCCGGCAACTTTTCGGCAACTTTCGAGATTTTGGCAACTTTTGAGTTTATTGACAACTCTTAAGATTTTTGGTAACTTTTAAAAAGTTTTAAAGTTTTTTAACGCTTTTAATTTTTTAACCTTTTGTAACTCTTTTTAGCTTTCGATATGCAATTTGACCCAAGTGGTCAACGCCCGTGGCCTCAGGGGATCCACAGGGAATTGTTTTATACACGTACATAAACCACTGCATGAGGTCAGCGGTACCACGTGGGGGCACTATATAGTGTTATAGAGTCAATGACCGTCTACCGCCGTTTTAAAGTTGGTGCCTTGGTGGAAACAAGTAGTAAATTAAAATGATTCCAACTCAGGTGAATCTGAAGGCAAGGAATGAAGCAAACCTGCCTAACCGGTCTTCTGTTGTAAAGAAAGTCCTCAGTTTAATGCAGCCGAGCTCTGCGAATGCTGAAAGAGTTCTTTGCGTCATGGAGAACTTCTATACCTGTATATACGAATGGTCTAAACAGCAAGACTCAGCCCTAAAGGAGACTGTTGAGGCTTCAGTGGTGCTCAGTTACAACCAAAAGCAAAGAAAGAACCATGTCGTTGTGTAAAAAACTGTTTCAAGACTAAAAGAATAGACTTGTTTTTGTAGAAAAAATTAAAACGAAAGAATATTATAAGTATATCTGTTTGAACAGTATGGTTGCCGGAATGTAGCAAAATTCAATAAAGCTTATTCATTAAATAAATTAGCATTCAGTATTCAATAAACACATTCGGTATTCAATAAAGTAGCATTCAGTATTCAATAAACACATTCAGTATTCAATAAATTACCATTCAGTATTCAATAAACACAGTCATTATTCAAAAAATGCATTCAATATTCAATAAACACATTTCAGTATTCAATAAACACACTTCAGTATTCAATGGATAGAGTCGATCCTGTAGTAATCCGAGTAACCAAATTTAACTCAGAAATATTGGATATTGCCAAAAAATTCAAAGCTTCAGCTGATGGCCTGTCCCTTATCCGTTAATCTCTCAAAAATCAGAGAATTTCAGAAATCAGCCCGAGAACAATACTCATATCCTGGCGTGAGGGAACTCTTAAGCAGTACAAGGCATACCTGGCAAAATGGCAATGTTTTGCAAGTGAACGGAACCTGCATGTATCCCCTTCAACCAACTATAGGAATTGTACTGGACGTCTTACAAGGGCTTTATGATGGAGGCCTGGGCTACAGCTGCCTTAACACTGTCGTGCAGGTCTGCCCTATCAGCTTGAATTGTACTTGAAGGCAACATTAATTAAAGAAATTTTCAGAACAGACTTCAGAACAGACCAGCTTTACTCGTTATGCATCCACATGGGACACAACAATAGTACTTCACTTTCTGAGAAAATTACTCAAGAATTGACTACAATTACAAGCTTGTTGTGTTGTGTGCCCTTGTTTTGTTACTGGACAGCGCTGCCAGACACTACATTGTATAAACTTGAATTTCATGCACAAGGATACCAATATATCATATCGATCATATGTGTTTTATGTTACAAAGCTAACAAAACAATCAGCTCCTTGGAAGCAACAGCCTATCCTAAAATTACCCAGATTTACTTTAGACAATAGTTTGTGTGTTGCTTCCCTCCTTGATGAATACATCAAGCGCACATCACCACTCAGTGGATCAGAGAATCAACTCTTCATCAGCTTTGCCAGGCCACACTGCAGAGTCTCAGGCTCTACAATATCAAGATGGCTAAAATCAATAATGCAGCTGGCTGGCATTGATCATGACACATCTGTATTCAAGCCACGCAGTACTAGGGCAGCAGCTACCAGTAAGGCTATAATTCTTGTTCTGAACCTATTGCATTAATCATGAGAGCGGTTGGCTCACTGCATGGAGTAATGACTGTGTATTTTATCAGTTTATTGCAACCCGATTGTGATAGTTGATCAACAGGAGAGCTTTGGTCACGTCACTTTATCTGATGCATTGTAAACTAGTGTTTCATACTGCTACCCCATGTTTCAGGGGTTTTTTCAACCTGCTAGAACTGTTCCATGGCTTTATTGGAGCAATTTAAGGCTTATGAAGCTTGTTGTTGTGTTATAAGCTTAAAACACCATGAATAATAAGGAAAGGAAGTTGCTTTGTTATGCTGTGTCTAGCCCAATGTTTTTTTTTTTGAATGGCCTTCGTGGTAGAGTGGCCACATGACTTTAAAATTTCGTGGGATGGCTGTGGTAGAATTTTAGTGAGATTTAGCACGACGTATACGTGAGACGGCAAACGTCAATTTGCTACGTCACACGTTACCTTCTAATACCGCTGACAAGTGACAAGCGCCCACGCTCAACGACCCAATATGACCCAAACATGCGCATTCAAACAGCGCGACACGAGAAAAAAATACTTTTAATTAGCTTCTTAAAATGGTTTTATTTAAAAAAGGTTGGTTTTAGGTTCAGTTCCTCTTTCAATGTCTTACAACATTTTAATGCGAATCGATTCCATGATCACATTGATTATTCTCGTTTTTGTGTTTTATGACAACGTTTGAGCCATGCAAAATAATACTGTACATAGATCTTTCAACCCAAAGGGTTCTCATCAGTTCTCAGTCATGATCAGACCTCGTGGTCCGAACCAGTGCTGTGTGCAGTTATCGTTGTGTTAAATGTTCTGTTCTTGTGAATCAAACTAAAGTACAATAATGCGGTCTTGCTGAACTCACTAAAGTTTCGTAAACATCAGATGCCGTTGGTCTCTTGTTAGCATCAGGATGAACCATTTTCTCAATAAGTGTAACCATAATAAGCCTTAACTGTGGCATCATGTCATGAAATTCGATTAACGGCTGACGTTTTTCATTTATACGACTTTGACACTCGCCGAAATTGCTTAAATCTCCATAAGGATGTTTTTTGTTTGTAAGGGTGTAATAAAAGACACATCCCAAAGAGAAAATGTCAACTTTTACCGAACGTTGTTGTCCGGGTTGACACATTTCAGGCGCCATCCACCCAGGGGTCCCCACTGTGCTATGTTGGGTAGAAAACGTTTCTCCACTCGGAACATCTCGAGCACAATTGAAATCAGCAAGAACAAATCGCCGATAACTGAATTCATCATTTTTTGCTGCAAGTAAAATGTTGTCAGGTTTAATGTCTCGATGGCAAATTTTCTTCTTATGGAGGTATACAACACCACGCGTTACCTCAACAAGGCAATTTGCTCGTGAAATATCTCCAGAGTGTGAACTGAACTCATTCTGATCAATGCATTCTTTAAGAGTCTTCTCACACAGTTCAAGAGCAATATAAAAGAAATCTTCTTCTTCATAAGTAGCAAAGCAGCGAATGATGTTTGGATGTTTACATCTTCTTAATTTCTCAGCTTCTTCTTTATCAAACACTCCCGTGAACATTTTTTTAACTGCCACTTCCTTTCCATTTGATGTAAGTCGGCCACGGTAAACTTTTGTGCCTTTACAGCCCTCTCCAATGAGAGAAGAAGTGGACCAAGTAAATGGTTTCTCTTTAAATCTTCCATCCTACAACATTATAATTACAACATACTGAGTAACTGTAACATCTGAAATAACTTGAATGTAAGTGTTCAGTTAACCAAGCATAATCCAAATCACTGAGTAATTTGACCACCCCGGGACAAGGGGTGAATCTATCATAATGCCCTCACTCTTGGGGAATCTTCCTTAAGGCAAAACTCAACCAAAAGCCCAACCCTTGGGTAATGTCTGTTCTTGGTTGTTATAATATAGTTTCCTAAAATCTTGCAAACCAATCCAGGTTTAGAGGAATGGTATTTATCGTTTATAATATAGAGGGCAAAATTACTTCGAGCTGATTGGATAACAGCAGGAGCATTTTTTCTTAATTCAGGGCAAAATTACTTAGCACTGATTGGTCGCTTGTACACTTCCGAAAATTTCCGAAGATTTTCCGAAAATTTTGAAAAGTCTCAAAAACGCCTTTAAAACATTTTCCGAAGATTTTCGAAAGTTTCCGAATATTTCTGAACGTTTCCGAACACTTCCGAAGATTTTCCGATTTTTTAAAAAAATCATAAAAATGCCTTAAAAAGAATTTCAAACATCTTTCGAAGATATCCGAATGTTTTCAGTGGTTGCAAATATTTTATTTCATTTTGGAGATATGAGTTAAGTTATGTAACGCTTCTCGTGGGATCCCGCGGAGATTAAAGAATTTTGCCCTCGATGTTATAAACATGTAATCGCCTGGTTTCCCGTAAAATTTAGGATTAATCTCACTTGTGTTTTCAATTTTTTCCAAATTGCCCTCGTCACAAAGCAACTCGGACGATTTTGGAAAAAATTGAAAACACTCGTGAAATTAATCCTTAATTTTACTCGGCCCCATGCGATTACCTATACTAATTATAACCAAGCGCGAGGTCTGTCCGGGGAAATATTTGCCCGAGGTCTTTCACTGTATAGACTGAGCGTGGTGAGGTCCGTGCGAAAGACCGAGGACAAATATTTTCCCGGACAGACCGAGTAAACGAGGTTATTAAGATAATTTATTACATAATTTCATGTTTTGGATCAGTAAAACAGAACAAACGACAATCGCTGCGAGTTCGCGTTAACGAGAAATCGGTCCAATAACTTCCCGGTCCTGTATGGGAAGTTATTAGACCGATTTTCGGCAAATCAGCGCGCAGGATCGATTGGCCCTGGGAGTTTGACTTTCAATGTAATAATAAGATACATAATAAATGGCTTCAGTTTTGGATCAGTAAAAAGAGGACAAACGATTATCTCTCTGTATATATGGGAAGTTATTGGACCGATTTTCGAAGTGTGACTTGCAATGTAATAAACTGTAGGAATATGCATTGATTGAATGACTTTTGAATTTCATAACACGTGTCCTCTTTGTTTAAGACCAACGTTGTTTTTAATGTAACATCCGAACTTGTAACGGCTACCAGAAAAAATAGCGGCGCCTTTTGCCTGCAAAGTCCGTCTACGGTTGCTAACCAACGGCTCAAATTCCAATCAAAGAAATGTAAGCGTAATGCATTACTGCTCGAAACGGCCCAGGTCTCATTGTGATAAAATCCCCATACAAAGTCTTATAATTTTCTTCGCTTGATCGAAGCCATGTGTTCTTAAACATCAAATTCAAACTGAGAGCTTGGGTGACCTGTGGTCAAGCACACCCAGATGAATTCCTTTGCAGTTTGAGGGTTGCTTTAGCAGCCCTGAATTATTTTACATATTGATATAGCAATCACCTTTTTACATATTGATATAGCCATCACCTTTTTACATACTGATATAGCCATTACCTTATCCTCTTCTCATACTTTTCTTTTGTTGATAAAGAAAAGCGTGGCTCATTTTGGAGGAGAAGCACCGTCCTCCGTTCTGTACTGCACAAGAAAATGCATGATCGACCTACGAAACGCTTTCATTTCGCTTGAGCTCTGACTATGGCAAAACTAAATAACAAATAATTAAAATAATGACAAAATACAGGCCTGGATCGACGTATATTTGTCGTTGGTCTTACAAAGCACACGCGAATTTCTAATTGCTCTGGTGATAAATTTGGCTTATTTTACTTTTTACCAGCGGATGTTCGCGACGTACACAGGCCAGTAGAAAGGTATTATGCCAGGCTTTATTTAATATTATAAAAAAGATTTTTTTTCACGATTATGGTCTAACTGACTTCAAAGTGATGAAAGTGGGTCGTTTCTTGTATCAACGGCTGCCGTTACATTTCAAATTTACGAAATGGGGGTGGAGCTAAATATGACTGGAGACAAACAACGATGACCACTGACAACGATTGCGTATCCATCTGAGAAACTTTGTGTTATAGCCAGTACTTTAGACACAAAATTTCCAGTAACTGCTGATTTATTCATAAGCCTCGCAGATCTGGTAAACAATTCTATATATTTGCGTGACTGCAGCCATGAATTGTGATCAAGGTTATTAGTTAGAAACGAAAGTTTAATTTTAAGTTAAGTTTTGTACCGCATTTCAAAAGATAACACTTATTTCATTGATAATTGTTAAAACCTGTAGATGAACCTTCATACATAACCACAACACAACTAACCTGGGTAACTTTATCAACGATTTCTCCATGAATTCGAAGTACAGACTTCAACTTGTTCTCAGCTTCTCGAGATCCGGAAGTGATATCCACTTTCAGTTGTTGATCACGATTCGGTGTTTCTTTCTCTCTTATATCCCAGTCAACCAGCAATTTGTGATACTTATCTTCATCAGCTCCATCCAGCAGCTTCTGTTTAATTTCATCACTAGACCATGAATACACAACTCCAAGGTTGCTCAGACAGCAACAAATTTCCATCCAGTAAAAATTCAAATAAGTATTCTCAATTCCAGCCAAATTTGCACGGCTGGCTATCTCGTTTATGAGCCATTTCAACTTTGCCAGATTTCCTTCGAGTTGGTCGCTTTCGGATGGACTTGGTGGGTTGTTCCAGCCAGAGCTTGGTTCAGCGAGGCCGCAGATATTTTGAAGAAGCAGGAAGAGCAAACGAGCTTCCATGTTTTGCGAACTTGGAAAACTGCCATCATTCGGAAAGAGCAATTCCCATTCTGCTTGAGTTACGAGGTGCTTTTCCAGAAGTGTAACAAGAATTCTGTAATTAGATCTCAGAACTCTATCCAGTGTTGCTGGTGGATGGAAATTTCCAAATAGAGTGCGAAGCACAGCACTTCCCTCATAAAAAACCAGCCTTCCAAGTCTCGCACTGTTTCTTCGTTGTTCCGAGCCCTGTGCGGCAGAGGCCATTAGATGTAGATGACGCGGTTAATCTGACAGCAGCTGGAAACACATGCAAGGAAGTGAAATTAAAATTGCTGAAATCATGTTTCATTAAACCAGTCATGAACAAAAATTGCAAACAGCCGTTTTTTAGCATCCTTGCACTTTTAAAAAAATCACTGAGCTGAAGACAAACAACAAAGTCTTGAGCCACTTTTAATAATATACATATTTTCAAGTGTTGATGAAATCAGTCCTCACCGATAACACTGGCGAGTAAATCACCGATACAGTGATGTTCCCTCTTGACTTCTTTTGTAAACCCAGTGTAGTGACAATTATCAGTGTTATTGTTTCGAAAACGATTTAGTAATGTTTATATTATATTTCATTAAGAGGCCTGGGAACGATTGCGCCCGTTAGTATTGTGTACAGCTGTTTGGTTTACTAGTTCGGCATGTTTGATCATGTAGTAGGGTTTTGTTGATTAAAACCTTAGAACAAGGTCTCGTTTCTTCATTACAATTTAATCAACAAAACCATGGATAAAGTTCTACGGCCGGAAAGGTTCTGCGCCGACCCA
>JAOBRD020285752.1:12602-22712 GCA_027575215.2 Hydrozoanthus sils | reverse complement strand
GCTTTCGCTAAACCGTATGGTTTGTACGGAGAACGATCCCCAGTATTATCTCTCGCACATGTAAAGCCAAGCGAATATGGAATAAAATGGAAGTAGCGAGAAATTTGTTATTTAACAGTTGATAGTAGCCACGAAAAAAACCTTATTAGTAGTACATTTTTGTTTGTTACAGTTTGTCTCGATTAACAACGTAATAAATGAAAGTAATTGTTAACATGCAAGTACATTAAGTGCCGTTTTCTTTTTTTCCAAGACCATCTTCTGAAGTTATTTATAAGCATGTAGGTGTGTGCTCTTAGTTTGTTATTTATGTGCGAATTTGGATCCTGTGGCCGAATTGTGTACACCTTCGTGCAATCACGGATGCGCATGATTCGGCACTAAAAAGATTATTGCCAGTTCCGCCTTAACTTCACAACCCTGAGCTCACAATGGAAGAAGGATACACACATGTATCAGTAAAGCGGCTTGGATCGCCTTGGTTGATGGTTTGTTTGCTCCCTAGTTTAATGAAAGCTAATACTTCGTTAGCAACTGATCCTTGTAAAATAGTCTTGTGTGATTGAATTTTTTCTAAACATTATCTTGCATGCAATAAATAAATAAATGACAAAGTTGTTTTCTTATCCAAACTTGACTTCCTGTTTATTGTTATGTTCTTTTAATAGCGCTAAATTATTTGTTAATTATCTGGGATTTTGTCATTCAGGCAAAGCTCTAAATTGGAGGCTTCAGATACTAACGAACCTACTGGAGGGTAACCCCACCGCGCCACCCCGTCGTGTGGGTAAAGTGTTTGTTTCGCTCTTTCTAGGCCGTCACTTAAAAGTGTTTACATGGAAGTCAGCTACTGGAGACTAAAATTTGCATATCGTTGTCTTTTTCGGAGCCTCTTTATCACGAAATGGAATGAAATTAAACGATTGAAACTAAACGAAACGGGACTATGTCAAAATGACACGAGTGCTAAAATTTTGTGTTTTCTTTAGTTGCTACAAACCTCTATTTGAGAATTTGAGAATAATGGTTGTTCGCTATAGTTTTTACCAGACGATCTTAACGCGAGCGTTTTAATTTGTCAAAGACATGTCTCATTAACAACCGTAAAGTTCACCATAAAACCACTATGTAAACTAAGTTTGATGCAAGAAGGAGCAGTTAGGAGACTGAAAGCATTACTCTCATGAAACAAAATTCTTATGCCCTACAAACCGTTCAAAGCACATTCGCAGCCAATATCCTGGCACTAATTGTTTAACCCTTGTATTAGTTAGTAGTTTAACAACACCGAAAAACTGACAGTGTTAGATCACTTCGATCTGACGACTTTACTACAAATTCTGCTATTCTTCCCTGTTGCCGACAGACAGCCACACTTTTCAAAAAGATGTTCCTTGTTTTTTTACCAGATCAAGATTTTCGAATCATTTTAAGCTGTAACGTTGGCTGACGTCGATGTTCATCCTCTGGATATAACTTTTAGTTTTATAGTCTTAAGTGACGCACCAACTTTGCCCAGAAAGATTACTTATAAAAACAATTTCCAGTTGACTGATTTCCGTCACTCTGTACGTAGTCTTAATTCTTTGGAAGATTGTGTGGAACTATCACTTGCAACCGGGTTTATAGCTAAGAGACCTGACGCAAAGTTACTCTTATACATTTTGATAAAAACAAAATTGTATGTGCACGGATTAGCTTAAACTATATGGATGACATATTCAATGACTTACCTAGCTTTTTTGTTCAGTCCTGTATAGCGCAAATAATCACTTCACTCTTTCCTGTTTTCCTTTTACTTAATTCTTTGGTATCATAACAATTAACCAACCATTAAAAATTGATTGCAATTAAATATTTATTTAGCAAGTTAATTACATCGAGTATGCATTCGAAGCTGCTATTCAAAATATGCTTACGAAAAAGCGATACTATTCTAGAACCATTATCTTATATTAATAACTCCGTTTAATATACTGGAAAGCAGGGTTATAATCTGAAAAAAGTGACACAATAAAATATATTTTCTGTTGTTGATCTTCTATAATAACCACAAATATTTAGTGCTATAAATTATGGCTACAATTTGCACGCGGTTTGATAACATTTTAGACTAACTAGCAACGTGTTAATCTACACTGTAACACGGCAATACTTATACATATCACCAGTACCGGAGAAACGCTTTTTGAATTTGAGAGCATGCAGGTAGAGTTTGGGAGATTAAAAATATACCTACTATACCTACAGTAAAAATTAAAAATTAACCTACTATACCTACAGTAAAAAGCTGTTAGTTATGATAGTAGAAATATATTTCCTTTGGAATAAGGCCGGTTGAGTTTGTACAACCTTACTATACGATATACATACAACATTGCTTTACTTTACTGGCTTGTATTTTCACAAACTAGATGTCTGGAGAGTTTGTCGAAGATAATAGCAATTATGAGGTATAAAAACGTCAGAAGCTGTCTCTATCAGCTTGGCTTAATACTCCATTCTCTAAACCCTTGTCCGATAATAAAAAGGTGAGGTTCAAAGCAAGTAAACGCACAAACTAACTCCAAGACATTTATTCACTGGGCGTAAATTGCTGTGTTGAAAAACCATTTTAATGCTAATCGAAGCTTGACAGCCTTTTTTGGCTTTATATGCTTTCAAGGGTGAGAAATTAGCAAGTCGGTCAACTGTTTAAAGTTTCAAGACAATACAGCCAACTGGTGGTCAACTAACATGGACTTGAACTAGTTTATCATTTCTAAAAAGAGCTGTTGGAAATATGAAAGCGTTTTTACTGTTATCACGCAGTTTGAGCCTCAACAGAAAGTGATGTTTGCTAAATAAGGCTTGTACTACGCGGGGGAATCTGCATGAACACTGTTAGTGTGGAAATAAGAATTGTTGTACAATACATCCAGAAGAATAATCTGTCCAGCACCATAGCGAAATATTTCCAATCGTCCTGGTTACATTCGATACGTTCCCTCTGGCGAATGTTATCCGCCAAAACTTTAATTTCGTCAGAGATTTTTGAATCAACTACTCTTTCGCGAAGGCCCCTTGGTGAACCAACGGGAGATGTAGCTCCCACTAACCTACCATCAAGGAGTCTTGCTTCTTCCGGGCTGTTGAATCGTTGAAGATTCCCCCTTGCACTTGCGCAGCGGTTGCAATGACAACTGATTGACGGGGAAAAAGCCATTTCAATGTCATATCCATTGAATAATAAGCCCTTTCTTTTAACTTCATTGTAGGTCCGTCCGTTTAATGAAGCCGGATGCAGTACCGGTTTTGAATTTTTCTCGTTAGGGCGTCGGACACACAGAATATAACCCAGCCACCGTAGGACAACGATCTTTGCCCAGATAGGTACCTCAACACTTGTATTACTCGCACCACGGTAGTGAATATTGAGAACAAAACATGTCAAGATCAGGGAAATAGAAATCTCGGCCATAATAATGATATAGAACACTCCCAGAAGGGGAATCGTCTCCGAGTTTCGCGGTAGACTTTCTCCCACCAGCTGCAAGAAGACAGCCATTGCTAGCAAGACAGTTATGCTGAGTGTGATGCGCTCCCCTGACTCTGGTGGAAGGAAGAAACCAAGTAGGATCATGGAGAGAATTATCATACAGGGAACCACAAGGTTAAACACGTAGAAAAGCGGCTTGCGCTCCATCTCTATAAGTAAAGTGACGTCAGCAAGAGGGTGCGCACAGCACTCGTACTGTTCTGCGCTACGTATCTTTAATGCGTTCACCAGGTCCCACTCGGCGCTCTTCACATATTTTGTGGAGTAGGTTGGCGAATCTTCTGCTGTCATGTCCAGCTCTACAACCTGTGTGAACATTAGAAGGTACAAGCACCACAATGTTAATTATTCGTGTCTATACTATGGAACGAGTACGATTATATGCCAACTGAAGAGTGTTGAGCTTTGGTATGCAAAGTAACTCCTACGATAACGCTTACGTTTTTCTACGATTCCGTGGAACAGCAACAGGGCTTGAATCATTCAAGGGAAGCTTTCTTAAATTTGCTTGAATTAGAAGCTATTGTCATCCTTAACTTAACTTTTGAAGTTCCTACTTTAATGTAAGAATGCACAATACTACCAACTGCAACTCAATTTCTCTTAAATTCTTAGTTTCGTTGTTTTTATTTAATTTATAAGTATAAATTAGGCCACTTAAAAAATATCCCGGTTTATCAAAATTTTCAAGAAAGTTCAGTGAGGAAGGGCGCTTTTTTTAGGTTTCATACTTTTTTGTCGGTTTGGGAATAAATCTACACCGCTAACTACCACACTAAGTTTTGATATGGTTCATATTACTATTAATCTATTACTCGTGTATATTTCTACTGTTTGACATGCATAATGTTTGTTCTTCATCTAGTCTTACAAATATTGGCTTGTATAAAGGGACTCATGTGTTGCAAAATGCCGCCAACCGAATTGTTTAAAGTCCCTATCAAGCTTATTTTTTAAGTTCCAAATAAAAAAATAGAACCCTTTAATAATATTATTTTTCGAAAATAAAACATTTTCTCACTGTTCCTGTTACAGTTTTTAGACTTGAAACGTGAAATGATGACGTAGCAGGAGGCATATGACGTAGCAGGAGGCATGAAGCAGAGACAATCTTTTTTGTCTCAAAAAAATTCAATTCTGGCTTTAATAGCCACATTGTTATAATTTTAATCAATGAATTATTCCCTGGATATTGTTTGAAAGAGAAATTTTATGACTGCACTGCGCGGCCGAATTCTTTAGCACTCTATTCATTATTTCGCAAAGGGGAAATTTTTCTCGATTTTTTCCTAATATATTTTTTAAAAAAAAATTAAAAAGGCAATGCGCTGGCAATAATCAGTGCACACGCTGATGGTAAACCGGGATGTTTTTAAGTGGCCTTAGGTCTTTTAAGAAGAGCTTATAAATCTTTTGAGTATATTGCTGTCAAATCCTTTTCAATTTCCACCTCGAAAGTCCACGACCCAAACTTCATTTTGCAAACTTGTCTGTCAAACGGGAAATATGTGACGTCGATCTTGCAGGTGCTGGTGAAGGAGGCGGGGCAGTACCATCGGTTTGTTCCATCTGCGGCAACAATCACAGGCGTCTTGTATTTCTCTGTTCCACCGCTGAACTCACTATCAGCGCTGGTGGAAAATAGATAGAGACGTTAACCACCTCAACAAGTGCAATTGTTTCTTTTATAAGTGAGTTTGTTTTTTTTCTTTTATAAGTGAGTTTATTTATCGCCGCCTGGTTAGCCCAGTTGGTAAGGCGCCAGTCTGTCGTGCGTGAGACCCGGGTTCAATTCTCGGTGCAGGACTTTCGCTCATAACTGAGGAGAAGGTGCTGCCTGTGCTCTAACATCTGCAAACGATTAGACCTTCGGGTCTTCTCGGATAGGGACATTAAACCGTAGGTCCCGGGTGGCAGGCCTCGAAAGGGACCTCGAGTCCTATTGCCTGCTCTCCCGTGACTCCTAGAGTCAAAATGTTATAAAAACAAAAAAAAAACAAAAACAATTTTACTAATGCAGTTTTGTGTTACTTTCTTGAAAGTGCATTTTGGGATTGATCTCCCTACTTTGGAAACTGTTTGCTTAAGAGCATCGTCACTCGCTAAGTGCCATTTCACTTTGTGGCCGTATGAACCCATCACATGTGACCCATCACATGTGACGCCATTGGGGACTTAAGTAACCAACTCGTTTGGCTAAATTGAAGTGAAAAACAGGATCTTACGCGATCGTTATGCAGGCTTCCCTCACTACTGTCGACCTCAGGTCTTTTGCCTGTGAAAAGAAGCACATTAAAGACTTAGTTTTCGACCTGAGGTGGATTACGAGGGTTGGCTTGCAATGACTCAAGCAGATTAAAGGGTAGCGAACAGGCTAATCTACAGCATGATGTGTGGAAAGTTACCTTGCAGTTCGTCTTATACAGTAAGACCGCGCGTATAAAAAACCTTGATTTTTCAGTTACCCTAAACATCTTCTTATATAAATGGTGCTTATAATAAAATTGAGCAAACAGGTTCAAATGAGAAAGCGACTCAGTGTTGGTTGGTATAGGTATATTTCATACAAATTAAGCCCAAATTATTCTAAAAAGTTACAGAATGTACTCTTATACCATGCCTAAATGCAGTTCTAGCTACACTTAATGTAATCTTTGCCCTAAACATTGTGCAAAATTGTAAACAAGGTTAAAAGTTATTCCTTGTTTAGTCTTGTTCACACTTTTATTATTGCATATAACTGAATACAGTAACAGAGAATGTACAAAACTGAAGAAGTAGGACCGCATACAGCCTAGAACTCATACGGGTCTAGTCCTTGGGCTCTATTGGTGTCATCCTTTTAAGCCTTCAGCTGTAATAAGGCAGCCAGTCTTACGGTGTGTGTCGGTGTTGCATTTCTTTAAAAAGAAGCATTAGTTCACTGAGGAGGTACAGCTTTTTTGTGTGTTCATACCGACACGTTGTTTGTTGTGACAAGCCCAGGATTCACTACTTCTGGGTCATAGGGAAAAGATGATTATTTTTTAGATCACTAACTAAACATCTTATAATGTTTTGCTCTAGAAAATTTATCACTCACCGAGAGTTTGAAAGCTCCCTCCATCAGCCTCAGCTGGGTGGGAAAGTTGTCATGGTCGAGAGCACCAGCAAGAACCAAGCCTCGCACCTTTCTCAACTACAGGAGGAGAGGATCTTGGTTAGAAACAACTGTCATCGTGTTGGCCAAGCCATCATCAATTAGTAAGTACCATCATAGTCAGAACTACCATCATCATCTTTATTACTAACCCAAGAACTAACTTTCCAAAACCCCTTCTTACAGTAAATCATCATCAACTCCAACATCATCAGTGTCACTGTCACTGTTGGAACACCTATTTCTATCACTGTCATTAACTCAGTCACCACTGTTGTCATCAGTGCTATTGTCATCTCTAGCACCACCATCACTACTCTCAACACCATCATCATAATCATCATTAATAATTAATGATTCATCACTCTTAGAGGTAACTCTTACAACTGATTCAATGCATAGTTCCAAAGTTAAGAAGGTTCCAGTTCCACACTACGAAACACCGTTCCTAAGGTTGAAGACACTCCAAATCATTCTTGAATATTACACTCAAGTCTATAGATTCTGAGAATCAGGGAAATTAAAAACATAAATCATTACGAAAACAAAAAAGTCTTTCTTGTTCTGTTTGTTATTATCCCTTGAAGCCAATGAGAACTCACAGCTGCCACTCGCTTTTCCCAATCATTGTTAGCATCCGACAAAGTTGTCTGTATTTGGGTCATTTCATCAGACAATTCCCTTCCTGAGTAAATCTAGAAAAGAAGAACCAGCACGATTAATCATTCTTCCTGGGCAACAGATAATAATATTTGGTGGCCAGTCAATACTACAATAGGACTAACACAGTACCCACCCTAACTTCTGGGGTGTCTTCGAAAGCCTGAGCAAAGTCAGTCTCATCCAACGCTCCTGTAGCTGCGGCACCTGAAAAACGTGCAACAACACTTCATTGGGAGGAGGAAAAAAGGATGATTCTTGGAAAATCTATCAACCTATCTACTTACTCACAGGAACACAGTCGTGGGGCTCCTGTCTACGGAAAGGTAGAGCAGTTGTTTTAGCAAAGGAAATAGTAAGGAGAAACTCCCTCACTGCAGTGTGGTAACAACTGGAACCTGTATAGCATGTCTATTGGAGTTGGAAGACAAAGCCACTTGCTTGTTCCACTTCAAGAAGCCTGCTTAGTAATTTACCATACCAGGGACCAAAAATCCTTCTGGCTATTTCATAAGTTTTAATATTTATGATTTATTTCTGATTTTATTGTAACTCTGGTTTATACTTAGTTTTTTAAAATTTTAATTTAGACCCAGAGGACCCCCATGAAAACCATCATAGAGTGACTGGGGCTTCCTCAGTAAATAATTTATCTATTTTGTTATTATTATTATTTTATCATGGAATGAAAGGTAAATTTTCATACATGTACTGCAAAGTAGTACGAAAAGGAGTTAAACTTTTCCAACACTGGGAATCACAAACACAAACACATCTGGAGCTTGCTAAAACTTGCCAGCAGGTCCTTTGACTCATTAAAGTCCCTATCAAGCTTATTTCTTTAAGTTACAGATTAAAACTGTTGTCATCTGTGAACTCAAAATTCGAATAACCAAAGAAAATTTCAAAAAAAGACTGGAATGTAAATTTTGACCGAGCAGGCCGGGGACTGGTAACCTGTGACGTAGCAGTAGTGAGTTACGTGGTTTTTGTTCAAAAAATTTCATTTCTGTTAAAAAATGTCATAAAGGTTTTATTTCAAACAATTTCAAGGGAATAATTCATTGATTAAAGTTATAACAATGTGACTATTGAATTTTTTGAGATAAAAAAGATTGTCTCTGCTTCGTGCCTCGTGCTGCGTCATATGCCTCCTGCCACGTCATAATTGCACGCTTCAAGTCTAAAAATGTAACAGGAGCGGCGAGAAAAAGTTTTATTTTCGAAAATTACTATTATCTAAGGGTTCTACTTTTCATCTAGAACTTAAAAAAATAAGCTTGATAGGGACTTTAAAATAAAAGTGTAGAGTGATCACGAAGACCAATGAAGTAACGAAGATTATAACGAAATACTAGGTGTGGGAACTTGGAGAAGCTGTGGGGAAGGAAACAGGGAATATATTGTAAGGAATAAAATTGTCTTAGCTGTGCCTCACTCAAAGTTTCTTTCATCAATTAGTATGGCACACAATAAAGGCTTCATTAAAAGAGGAGTTTGACAACCAGTAGTAGATACTGTTAGCCGCAAATTGTAACAACTGACGCAAATTGTAACAACTTTTGATGCAAAATGTAGCATTAACGCAAAATGTAACAAAAAAAATAACGCGATATGTAACAACGCAATATGTAAAACTTTTTGCGTTGTTACATATCGCATTAATTTTTTTGTTACAACTTGCGTCAAAAGGTTTTTACGTTTTGCGTTAATCAATTGTTACAATTTTCGTCAGTTGTTACAATTTGCGGCATTACAGTATCTACTAATGATTGTCAAACTCCTCTTTTAATGAAGCCTTGATTGTGTGCCATACTGATTGATGAAAGTTGTTACATTTTGCGTTTATGTAACATTTTACGCCAAAAGTTGTTACATTTTGCGGCGTAACAGATACCTTTGTTTCCTGGACCGCTTGACGAGTTCCCGCTTGTCTTCCTAACAGAACCTCGCTTACTGCCTGATGATGCACGGGAGAGCATCTAATAAAATAATTAACAATAAAAACAATCAATACAGAATCGGATATAACCATCCTTGTGTACATTGATACATGAATCTTAGATGAAGGGGAATTTACCTTGATTTGGTTTTTCACCAGCTAAAAGAAATAAACTCAAACTAGAAATAAACTCACACTACAGCACAACAATATAGTTCAACAGCAGCAGAAAACATTTCTAAGAATTTAGTTAACAAAAGATTCTAACCTTTGGTCCATCAGTCTCCACCTCACCATTCACCTTTGAGGGGCCTTTAAGAGAAAATGACTAAGTTTGAAACCGATCTTTACGGATGTAAACTTGAAACAGTGTATGACTTATCACAGAGAGGCATGCAGGCAAAAGGGGGATTCCTGTGTAGCACCATGGGTTTAAATACCATTGATGGTAAAGAAGTCATCACAGAGAGGCATGCAGGCAAAAGGGGGATTCCTGTGTAGCACCATGGGTTTAAATACCATTGATGGTAAAGAAGTCATCACAGAGAGGCATGCAGGCAAAAGGGGGATTCCTGTGTAGCACCATGGGTTTAAATACCATTGATGGTAAAGAAGTCTTCCCTTGTCCATAACTTAAATAAAAACTTTCAGATGCTCCTACTATAAGGCAACATCTACTGAACCATTTAATCTGAAACTGGATTCGAAAAACGTTTTAAGGTTATCAAAATAAAAAAAACTGTATTATAACTAGTTTCGAAACTAGTTGTTAAAACAAAATAGTATTGATCTGAGAGCATGTTCTCTTGCAGTCTACTTCAGTCCATGACT
>JAOBRD020285752.1:0-12502 GCA_027575215.2 Hydrozoanthus sils | reverse complement strand
GTAATGTTTACCCAGCATACAGTTTAAAAAAGTCTCACTAGATGATAGTTAAACTAGTACCAATTAAAAAGTTACTTAAAAGTGCAGTCAGATTAATCAATGACTTTAAAAATGAACACCATTTATGTGCGAAGTATTCTGTGTGTATATATATTCATTATATTGTGTTGGTGACTTGGTCTCACATTTCAAAGATGTGTGCAAACATGAGTTGTTTCAGAGAGATAAAAAATGACCCTTGCAAATAAAATGTGTCGACACGATGTTCACCCAAATTATGCCAGTATATTAGAAAGGAACGTAACTAATTACAATAAGTGTCTATTTCTCGAGTCACTGCACTTAACACTAGATAAGAACATGGTGAATGAGCGCAAGGAATTCCCGGGACCATATCTCCAGCTTTTAAAATCCCTCGGGGGTGCGAGCTGAATGCACTTTTAATCTCAGTTCGCAGCTAAATGATAATTTTCTGTCCTGATGAAGGCAAACAGTTTATCGTTTTTATTATTCTACAAGTATTTTGGTAATCATCTCTAAATTAGATTTAAACTTTTTCATTCTGAATTATGAACACTGACCGCCATCCAGTAAAAACAACTTTTAAAACATATTTTATCACAATACTGCAGTCTTTTGATGTCCTAGAAAAACAGGTTGCTAGCCATAGGAAAAATATTTAAATGTCAGCTTTTATTCCAAGCGAGTTTATTAACATCTTACCTCTCCTTTTCAAACATATAATAAAGTAAAACTTCAGCTAATGAGAAAATGGGTAATGTTAAGTTAGCTACTGAAGACAAATACAGTAAAATCCCGTTAATTTGAACTCTGAATGGGAAATGAAAAGGAGTTTGAGTTAGTGAGGGTTTGAGTTAACCAAGTTTGAGTTAACTGGTTTTGTATCTAAGATAAAATACTGGGGTTTTTTTTCGAATTGTTTATAGACATGTCTGGGAACAGTCTAAACTTGAGTATTGATAAACCATGTTCAAACAAGTTGAAATATTGTTTAGATCATTTGCAGTAGATTCGTAAACTGTACTACTGTAGTAGCAAACCCTGAACATTAGCTTCAAAAAAATGAACATATTTGAATAGTATTGATAACAATTATTTTCATATAAAACTTTCTCTCTGGGATTCACTTGTAAACTGTCATCTATTTAAACTGTCTGAGGTAGAGCATAATTTATTCAGTTCAAAAATTCATTCAAGATTCTATTGTGCAATTTATTAAACACTGTCTAAATGAAAATCTTTAAACATATTTAAAGAATTTTTTCTCTCTTCCATCCTTGATACAATCATTTAACGTTTCGAAAGTGCATAAACTTACATGCATTAGACTGGATGTTCTTATCAAAATTCATCAGGTACAAACTACATATATTTAAAGCCAATAAGTTACTATTATACAGTAATTTTCATTTGATTTAAGAGCTGTTCTCCACAATATTACTTATATTGTATAGTTTGATGAAAGATGGCACGTAGATGCACAATAAGATAGTTCTTAAAAAAGAACCCTACTGTTACACAGGTAAACTGCACTTGTTGCTTTCATTGATTATCAGTACGGTAATTAAATGGATTAAGGGAAAAATGTGAAGCTAAAAGGCAAAACATACAACCACAAAAATTTGTCTGTTCTGTGTGTAGCTGTCTGACCTTTTGGACCTTGATAGTGCCTTCATGCAAATGTAAACATTTCAAACCTCAAATATAAATTATCTCATGGTACATATAGTAATTTCAAACTTCAAATATGATCTCATCTTAGAGGATGGTACATATAGTAAGTTGAAATTTGTATTTATCAAGATGCTTGTTTATTAAAAGCTATTTAAATTGTTCGTGTCAAGTTGAGAGATAGAGAGCTATCTTGTAGTTGTAACTAGAAACTAAACAATCACTTTTGAAGACTTGAGTGATTTCTTCCTTCCTGAGCAGCAGCCTTCAAAATCAGTATAAATATATCATGGGATATGTTCAGCAAATCCATCATCAAAATGTTGAAGTGTTAAATGTTTTTAAATGCCCATAAATTACAGCTACATTTGACAAAGTTTAATATGCTAATTTTATCACAGGCCTTACATATAAAACATTCCATTCCCTAGCTACGTTTACTAAATCTAACTATGAAATAAAATTCATCAATGCAATACTTTCATGGGAGTAATTTGCCAGCCAGTTTCATCTTCAGTGTTTTTCTTGTATGTGTTTGCAATCTCCATGAAATGAAAAACAAACTAAAGAAATACTTAGTGTGTTCAAAAGTTGAAGCCATCTGGACACATATGAAAATGGAAGCTTTACAATTATCTGTCACAGTTTCTCACATACAAGTCTGGCTTTTGTTCTTTTGTCAAGTGAAATGAAAAACATTTGGTTATCTAAAATAAAACTTGTGTTCACCCAAGGGAATAAAAACAAAAATGTTATCCATCTCTTGTAAAGAGAGAAATTGGAGCTGCATATTTACGCTGAGGCAATCAAGTGGAAAACAAGATGTGATTGTCACAACAGACTATTTTACTCTGCTGAAACTGGTACCAAAAGACCATGGCTGTGTATTAAACTATTACTTAATAACAACTCTAAACATGAAACAAGAACAAAGCTAGTCTCAGCAGTTGGCTCAAGCAGTTGACAACAATTTAAGATAGAAACAAAAAGATTCAGACCTCATGAATAATTTTGAACAAGACTATAATTGATGTTGTTAGTGTGAAGTGAAGTCTGAAAAAAGCCAGTATCTCATGATTTATAAACTGACCACTATTGAAATGACTCCTGTTTAAATAAACACCACATAAGTGAGTGAATATTCGCTGTGTTCTGCTCTCATGGCAGCATTTGAGGATAGTGTGATCTTGGTTATAACTGAAGGGACCAGTGAAGTGAAACTAAACACGTGCTGACAGAAAACTGAACAAACTGATAAATAGACCAGTTCTTGTTGACACACAGGAGGCAAGACATAACCAAATTCAAGCTTCATATATCTTTTCATCACTTACTGTTTGAAATACAATTTTGTGAGTAATATCCAATAAATTAGGTAACACGTTCTGAAACTGAAAATCATGGAACAAGAGCTATAGTTTCAATAAAATAATTGCTCAACCTTGACTCTACTAGTACAATGTCTACACACATAGCATGACTTAATAAACTAGGATCACAACAGATCTCTCAGCAAGCAACAAAATAATTTTTACCTTCGGTGAAGCTTGTCTTTTCAATTTCTAAAGTAGAAGAGTGATTGCAATACTCCTCAATCTGAGCCAAAATGGCAAGATACTCCTTTGATATCCCATCAGAATTTAAAACAAGTTCCTCAACCATATCCTGATATCATGGCAGACACAAACTGACATCAATATAAATATGATCGACCAGCTTGTGGAAAGCAATTTCCTTGTGATAGTCCTTGTAAAATTTCTTACTGAGCAAAAGGGCTGATCACACAGCCAAGCCAACATAAATTAGATCCATTTTTGTAGCTTTTCCTTGGCTTTGATCTACTGAGCTATGTGTTGGTAAGTATTAAACTTCCTCCTTGAGGTGAGAAAGAAAACCTTTATCTTCATGTGTGTGACATGTTCTTGCTTGAGATAAACATGCTACATTTTCATATCAATTCTATGAACAAAATCTGAGCTCTTTAAAGTGATTATAAAAAATATTCTTCTCAGCCGAATCTGCTGCCAAGATTGATCAAGTCTTCAGGCTGTTTTGTATTCAACTGAAGATAAATTTCAAATGAATTTAGCCAATGAGAAAAGGAGCACTTGTTAATTTTTAATGGCCATCTGCACCGGGCAATTTTTCATGTCCATCAAATAAATTCCTCCTCTACAGACATTCTAAATATATTTTTCAGAAAAGAAATAAAATTTGTAAACAGACTCAAGCAACAACAAGATTTTACAAATGAGATTTAACAACTAACTTTGTGCTATGCAAATTTTAATTTAAGATTTAAAAACACCACAATATCAAATGACATATTTGAATTAATAACAGAAGAATCTCCAAAGACTTAGCCAAGATAAACCCAAGCACAATGCTTTAAAAGCAATTCAAAGCTTCTAAAATAATGAAACACCTGGTGTTTAGAGTTAAATCATTTTTTTTCAATGCAAAATTTTAAAGTAAAAATAAGATGGACATGTAACCGACATAGCATGACTTTTTGCTCAACTAGTATAAGTTATTTAATGAATGCTGTGTCCTTCTGTATCAACAATGGTAATGTAAATAAAACAAAGTTTTGTCCTCCAGTATTTAAAATTGCCTGGAAAATATTCAGAGATGTTGTGTCTTACAGCTTTATTTCTTCTCCTTTCTTAGGTCAAATACTATTGCTGTAAAAAATTTCAGACTGTTCCAACTCCAAAATGCTCTTGTTGCACATAGTATCTTCTACTCAATGTGACATTAATTGCATTACAAGTTAGAAAACAAGCACTGATCAAAGAAATCCTAAATATCCTTCAGTTTTTAGAATTCTCGAACACAAGTGATGTTTGTCATGGGAGGACCTTTTTTGGCACTCAGTTTCACTTTGTGTTTAAGATTTATGTGTACAGAATATTGAGGAGAGTGTTTACCCAGGCTAATAAGGAATTTCAACTACAAACAAATGCAGTATAATACAAATACAACACAACACCAAAACTGAAAACTATTTGCATGAAATAAAATTTGTGTGTCCATTTTTGACTGTTTAACTTAAGACAATTTTTTCCCATAAATAATAGTATTTTGTACCATTTCATGGACTGAGCATTTAATGTATTATTTCCTCTTAAAAATCTACTCAACTTTACTGTATCTAATTTTATAAACAGAAATGTCATCTTTGCCAAGTGTTGGCATTTTGGAATTCCAACTTTACAAGATTATGTGAGTTCAGGATTTCTATATCATATACTAATAGACATTGATCACTATGAACAAAACAAGGTTTTGACTAGTTTTGAATAAAAAAAAACACAGAAACTTATTACACTGCACATCATTAATAAAGCATAAACTATAAACTAAAAGATTAAAATCTGTTTTGTAGTAGAGCTGTGAGTGGGCCTGTTGTTTCTGATCAAGTTAGAATGTCTGGAGATGTTTAATGTTTTGACCAACTGCCTTTGCTGTTTAAAACATTATTAATGAAGAACTTATAGAGACCCAGGTTGTTAAAGGCTTAGAAGAAGGAATTACCCAGGGAATAGCAAGAACTGTCTGTACTATTAAAGGTACCTCTTAAATGATTTAGTGACGTCTACTAAATGTACCTGACATGCGTACCCTGTAGCATGACCCAAGGGCACATAAGTCCATCTGGTATAAAACACTTTGAACAGGTGCATCCACATAATTTATTTCTTAACTATCAACAATATTCTAAAACTTTTCAACCTAAAATATTGCGTTTCTAGCCCGGCATTCTGATTGGTTCACTCAGTCTCGGTTATCAGCTCATATACCGAATTGACCATATATGGAAACTGACTACATTGTGTTGCAAAGCTGAAATATAGCTCTGAATAAACTTTAGCTGTCATTTTCAAGTACCAGTAGGTTTGAAAAAACTCAAGAAATTTAATAAAACCATTATTCCATTCGTGTTTGTTGGATACGAGAAGAGTTATAGCAAGCTTGGCTATGTGTCTCTTTGGTTTAATATTTACCATCTCATATCCAACATGCATTCTTGGAATAATTGTTAATTATTTTGAGCTTGTTTTGCTAAATTAAATAAATTCATTTTATCTCTATGTCTAACTGTCTGAGAAAAACAAAGACTGAATATCAATATTCAATTTAAGCAAAGTAGGTTGTCTATGCCAGTAGCTATTAATTTAATAATAAAAATGATGATTTAACATTTTTATAGTGCCATATACACTACCTGTTCTATGGTGCTTCACAATGATACAGTTAAAAATTTCTTACTAAAACTGTCAAAGTTCAAAAATTTTTACAACAAAGATATTAATTAGAAACTTTTCTTAGTGCTCTATCAAAAATCTAGTTGTACATAAAAACAAACAAAACCACAGAATTATCAAAAACATTTAATATTTATACAAACAACCACGAGCAAATAAGAAAGTTCAGCTACAACCAACAGCCATCAAACTAACTAATTCTTTAAACTACAATGAACTTGTTCAATCACTGTATGTTTATTCGCTCAATATACAAAATTAATCAGGCTGATCATTAATATTCTTGCCTTTAACTGGTACTAGCAAAAATTGTCGAGCAGAAACAAATTAAAGCAACTAAATGTGTCAAAACATTATTACAATTGTTAACATTAAAGCTAATTAAATCAAACTTATAGCTTTTTAGCAAATTGTTTTTGGTTTTCAAACGTTCTAAAGCTTTTTATATTGTTTTAATAATGTTTCTGGTCATCATCTTGACATTTTGGTTTTGATAAGTCCAAAAACAAAATAAGACATTTTGTCAGTGTAGAAAAGATTGAGGCTTGTAGTGTGCAGAGCAACAAGAAGAGATGATTTGTGAAGATGGAAAAGATCTTGATAATAATAACAATAATAATAATAATAACAATAATAATAATAAATAATAATAATGATAATAACATACTCAAACATTTTACAGGGCTAATTACATGAAGAAGGCACACTGATTGGTGAGAACATTCTACGTGTATTCCCCTTCAACATTACAAATTAATATTTTTTCCAAAAACTCCAATTGCTGGGGGCATATTCTCCTTTCAAACTACAAACATTTTACTCCAAAACTATCATGTGAAGCAAGCATGCTGGTTGCTTGGGACATTACAAGTTTGTTCTCTTCAACATTACAAGCATTTTACTCCAAAAACTAATCATGAAGTAGGCACAGTGATTGCTGGAGACTTACAGGTCTGTTCTCTTCAACATTAAAAAGGGGTTTTAATCGACATCTAATAGCCAAATGAAACAAGTCTGATCAGCAAGACTTACCATCATCATCAACCACCATGTTACCAGATCGTGCAACTTCGTCAAATTTGGAATAAATTAGAGACAACCTGCAAGGTAGGTATAAGGTGTGTATTTAAAGCTATAAAAATTATACAAATTCATACAATTGCAAACAGAGAATAATGAAGTTTCAGTCAAGCTTTTCCATTTATCATGCTTACTCTATGCCCCTTAATGCAATAATTATGATAAACTAATGGGTGCAATTGGAAAATCAATCAATGTTCACAGAAAGATTTATGCCTTTTTTACATTACATGAGTGTGCCCTGTCATCAACTATGCTGAACCAGTCTTTCATTATGCTTTACCTGCCTATCTCTAGCAAGAATTAAAATGCATTCAAAAAAGAGCAATGTGAATCATTTTTTCCTGGTATAGAATACCAGCAAGCGATTGGTTGCAGAGCATCATCTTAACATTTGCATGCACATGTTTGAATACATAATATAATGAGCAACCCAAAGCACAAATTATGAAAGCTGCTACTGCCTCTCTTTAAGAGTAGTTACAATCTTAGGCACATGCACCGATTTACTTTGCCATGGTGCAAAACAAACAGATTTAGGAACAGTTTCAATATGGCCTCACTACTAGTAGTATACATTAGATGTTTAATTTAATAAAAATGAAAATACACAAAATTATTCAGCTTACGCTGCAATGTATTTTAATAAAGTACCTACCAACCTACCTATGTACCATATTTAACTAACTGTTTACACAATCTTTGTACATTTCAAAAATACAATATTGTAAGTGTTACTAAACACCAACAACATGCAAACTTTCACCCTTCGAATGTCAGTTGTATTTATTTAGTATAAAACTCTCCAACTACAAGCTGCCCAAACATGTTTGATAAGATCTCATTTTCTCTTTACTAAATGCTTTATCTTATAAGTGTTATATGAGAAGTTTTAGATGTTGATAACTGACTGAGTCTGAAAGGGTAAACAAAGTTATACCTAATTGTAAACAAATTAGGTACTAAAAACCTGCTTACAACTTGTCTTACCGAGACGATGGTATTCCTTTTTTGGCAAGATCTATTCGCACCTTCTCCCCAACATGTCTATAGATTTCCACAAGTGTATTGATTGCTCTGTCGCGAACCTTGGTAGAAAGAAAACAAGTTTAAGGTGGACTTTATTTATATCCCATTGGTCACTTTTCTTTTGATATAGGATGGGGGATTGTATACACAATACTTGTTTTAACTTCAAGATTTCTGAAAGCAGATTTTGTAGAATTATCAATGGATGTAAACTTTTCAGTTTACCCAGAGATGCCAACTCCCCCACATTTTGTGGGAGACTTAGCCATTTTGCTTGATCTCCTGCTCTCCCACATTTCACAAAAATCTCCTGCATTTTTAAAGAAAATTATTTAGATAGATAAAAAGTATATAAAAACAATATGCAGTTGTTTTTTTCCTGACTCGTGAAGGACACTACAACATAATTAGCTAAGATAGGCAGTGTTCTGACTATTGTATGTTTTAGATAAATAAATATACTACACGATATGGGCAGAGAAGGATTATCCAAACAGTTGTATGTATAAATATTCCACATTGGAGATGTGATAAGAGGCAATGTGAGCAGTTAAACAGTCAACACAATAAATATTCTAGCCCCAAAAAATCTCCCACATTTTGAAGTTCAAAGGTAGGCGTCTCTGGTTTACCAGAAGACAATATGTGAGTGAGTTACCTTACTGTTTGGATCACCGAGAAGCTTGCATATGTGCGGGACAAATTTGGATACAGTAACAGAAGACGCTCCAAATCTTAAGATGAAAGAAAGTAAACAATAAACAAAAAAGGAAACCAGACTCTGTAGCTGATTTAGCTAAGCAGTGTAAGCTCAGTACCTTAAACTGAACTGCTAACAGCTGTCTAGATAAAGAACTATGGCTTTAGCAAGTGGGAATTATTTTCATATTAAATTTTACCATATAATGGTCTAACAATGATAACATGAACTAAATTAAAGATTGGCAAACTGACTGCAATGAATCACAATATTACAAGTTTTACAATCTTTTTGCACAAGGAACAAAGAATATTGAGATTCACATGGAATTATATGTACCTTAACATTTTTCATATTTTGATATTAATTTTCATAGAAAAATTTTGTAACTATTGAAATAATCCAACCAAAAAACAAAAATATCTTGCAATCTCTTTAGATTAGCAAAACTGAATTACAGTGCTCAAGGTAATAAGCATATTTTTTGGTTAGTTTTAAAAATGAAATTATTATTATTATTAAATTATTTTTATTATTGTTCTTATTATTCTTATTATCATTCTTCGGCTGCCAATGTAAATCAGATTAATCTGACAAAGAGATATTTCTTTTAGGAAACTTCTGTCTAACTATGAGTTGATTTTAGTCAATATATCCGATCTGTTGCCTATTCGCCTAATCTTATTGAACACACTGTGAAACATTGTTCTATTATTTTGTAATTATTTTTTTATTCTCGAAGGAAAAATAGACTATATTATTTTCTGGATACTAGTAAGTAAAAGAAGGTACAAGAAACCCAATTTTCAACAAAAATACACAATACTTTACAAGTTCACTGGCTTTTAATTCCCTTCAAGTAAAAAAAGTGTGTTACAGAAAACTGTCGTTGATCTCTACAGATGACGAGTATAACAATAATCATGTGAATATGATTGCTTTGTATGAATAATCGACACTGAGTCATCTTAAGTCTTAAAGCCATAAACAAAAAAAGGCAGTTATAATTATTAGTTGGCTTCTATTGAGAATTTACAGTTCAACTATTTGTTGCTAATTTCTTGAATCTACAGTATGTAATAGTCAACTTGATATTTTGCACCTTATTGGAAAGAGTGCTGACCCATGGAAAACTGCACCTCATAAACTCAATGTTAAATAAGAGTTCATGTGCAACTTACGTGTTAATTGTTCGAACAAGACAAACTAAGACTTCTTCTCGAACTCTCCACGATTTATGTCCAAATCCTTGTACTGCTTGTTCTAAAACATGCTGAAAAATTACAACACAAATTAAAGCTGGAATAGCAAGGTCTGCAATTTGAAATCCTTGTTCAGTGAAATAAAACTTGCCTAAAAAAATGAGGCAAGCAAATGTTTCCACTGATTGAGTGGTTAACAAAAAGTAGAAAAACACTTCCGCAAATCCCAAACCCAATGTTTCTTAAGGTGCAACTCAACCCTTTTATTTGAGAATTGTGGATAAATCTATGAAATTTTTACAAAAATGTAATTTTTTAATAATTTTTTTATCAATTTGATTCAAATTTTGACCAAGCAGCAAAAGGACTTTAGGTGCCCAAGTCTACAAGAGTGACAAGTGAGGAGGGTCCTTGCCTCCTACACAATTCCATATTGTTAGTATAGGAGGGACAGAGCACAAATAAACCATAAAAGAAAGAAAAATCTCTCCTATAAATGTGATCATAAGGTAAAAGTGAATGTTGTCATTCATCCAGCTTGGATTGGAAGGTTTCAGTCGAAACACTTTTTTAATAGTAAGAAGATTCAAATTGACAGAGGCTGATTTTAAAAATTTTTGAATATGATCATAGTTTTCTGTTTGGATTTCTTTTTAGATTTGTGTTTGGTTCAGTTAGCTCAAAGTTGTTAATTTCGATAGGCAATTAGGGATGGGGCATTTTAACAATAAAACCCCCATAACCTCCTCTGACAACACAGAAAAAAGACCAGAAGTGATCTTGATTTTGAATGACGTTAAACTCTGGCAGGAAACGTTCCTACTAATTCAAAGTTTAACTGAACGATCTGTACATCATTTGAATGCTTTAGACAAGCAGAATTTGCCAAATTATCAAATAAACAGATCAAGTCAAGTCAAATTTTTATTTACACCACAAATATAAAAGAATTAAACATATACACACTAATATATATATATATACAAAAAAAAAAAGTTTTAGATGTTGGGTGCATCTAAAATAGTTAGTAAACTAATCAAGTCAGATGACCAAGTACAGCTAAAATATACATGTTTTTTTTTCTAGCTAGTGCAGTCTTTTATACAGTGGTGGAAAAAATATAATATCATATATATGTATGTAGGTACAGTCTGCCACGTCGTAAAGTGCTCAATACTAAATGTTAGTAGAGCAAATTATACAAGTAAATTAAATCAAAGGTGATGCATCAACTCTCTGTGACTCAGAGTTTTGCGCATAGGCGCTCGTCAGACAGATTTTTATTCAGTTAGAAACATACCTTTCTATAAGCAAACATAATAAAATCGCTAATTAGTTCTGTATTGTTTCTATCCGTGATGTCGCGCGAAATAGTTTCTATACATCTATTGTTCCCTTTTAGTGAAGTTCTCTAAAAAGAATTTGTTTTCGTGGCGGTATTTCGATATAAGTTCAGATCTTTTGTTTAACAAAGAGTGTTTGTTTGATCTAATTAAGTGAAGTTTTTCTGTGGTCTTGTTGCTGTAGGCAGGGGCGGTTGCTAAAATGCTTCATTTGATCGAAAAGTCTGTGTTGCTGTCCTTGAGAGTCCAAATGTGTTTAGATAGTTCAGTGCTGTTTGTGTAGTTTCTGTTCTGAAAAGAGAGTTTGTGCTGTGTGTACCGCTGTTTAAATGTTCCTTTCATTAGTCCAAAGTAATTCTTTCCTGTAGTGTCATTTTCTGTTGTTACGTTGGCTTTGTAGATAATGCTTGAAGTGAGGCAGTTGCTTTCTTTCGTCTTTTTTTCTGCAGTTACAGTTGTCAGTCGTACAGGGTGTCGTTGTTGTCTCGAGGATTTTTCTGTTGTGTTTCTTGATTATAGTCTGTGGATTGTCTGTGCAGCTGTAACTGACTTTTACGTGGTTTTTGTTGAAGATCTTGCTGTATCTGTGGGTTTTAGGAAAATGTTTCTTGAAGAGATTCAAAATTTCTCGACCGATGTTTGTTTGTATGTTCATGCTGTAGGGCGGGTTAAACCAAATTGCGTTTCTCAGTCTGTTCTTGCGCTTGTTCTTACGCTTGTTCTGTGCGGTGCGGGATGTGGGTTCTCTGTGTTCCGTGTAGGTTAATTTGTCATTGTGTCCACTGTGTTTGAGTGCGCTTTCGTAGGGTCCTTTGGCCTAGTCAAAAAGTTCTTTGTTTGAAGAGATGTTGGAGATTCGTCGGCCGATAGCTGCTGGTAGGTGTTTTAATATTGTAGGCAGATGGTTGGAGCTGGTTTCGATGTAGAGTGTCTCGTTGTTGGGCTTTCTGTATGGGTAGTAAGTTCCAGTTGTAAGGTTTAGAGTGACATCTAGGAAGTTGCAGATTTTGAGGTTGGTGCTTATAGAAATGTTCAGTCCTTGTTTCTTGAATTCCCATGTAATGTCCTTTCTGGTTTGTTCTGATTGTGGTCTGCTGGCGTTTCTTAGAAAAACCAGTCCATTGTCTCTGTAGAGTTCTACGTTGTTAACCTGAACTTGTCACTTAGAGTGTTCATGAGGAAAAGTCC